>PVLD010017116.1:0-42873 GCA_004027595.1 Dinomys branickii
TGGCATTTTTATATAATGGAATATTATTCAGCTATAAAGAAAGACAGTTTTGGGGACTTTGTAGGCAAGTGGTCAAAACTGGAGTCCATACTCATAAGTGAAATAAATCAGCGATACATGTACAGGCAACGTATTGTATCACTGGTGTAAGAACCCGAGGGTGGGAATATAAACTAAGAGACATGAAGGAAATCTGTTCTAAAACAAAGAACAGATGGGACGAAGGAAAGGAGAAAAGAAAAAGACAAAAATGTATGTATGTATATATGAATATGCATATATGCAGGAGGGCTAACATGGTTCTACTACTGTATTATATCACTTAATGCTAAGGAATAATTGATGACGGGTTATTTGATCAATCTTGTATGTCTATATGTGTTTTCCTGAACACACACTTCGAAGATATCAATATGCAAAGCAGCAACTATTGGTGGTTTTTTTTTGTTGTTGTTGCTGTTGTTTGCCTGTTTTGTTTTCTGTCTTTGGTTTTTTTGTTTTTTGTGTTTTTCTGTTGTTGAGAGGATTAATTGTCTGACCAATTTTGCATGTCTGTATATGGGTTCATATATTTACACTGCAAAGATATCAATGGATAAAACAATAACCACTGTTAAGATCATGTCACCTGGTCTGTAGATTAGTTGTGATTGTACTATTTTTTATGCTAATTGGTGTCTGTTTGTTAATATGTTTTTGTACTTTTATTCTTTAAAAAAAAAAGATTTTGATCTAGTTTGGATTCCTATTAGCTGTGTTGCCTTAATATGCATTTCTCTTGTGTGAATCTCAGTCGTATTATCTTTAAGATGTGGAAAATAAGTCTTGCATTATCCATATTTTGGGTTGTTGATGGGTGAAAAAGCTAATGCATAGAATGCCACGTTGTGAAGAATGTGATCCACCATGAAGGTACTGTTCAAGGGTCAGACTTATGAAACGTCAAGCAAATATCTAAGGAGACAAAATGTTAGTCAAATTCCCTCGGAGTGGTATGTTAATACAGTAAATTCTTTATCTCAGTAATATTTGGACCTGTTTATATAGCCTAAAAGATAGTCTCAATTCATTCTTTCATTTCTAGTGATGACATTGTATGAGAAAATCTAAGCTCATGTGTATATGTGTGTGCGCGTGTGTGCATGTGCGTGTGTGTGTGTGCATGTGTGCATATTTTCTTTCTTCCCTGGTAGACTGGTTTTTGGTACCCCAGCATGGGGCATTGGAGAGTATGGATCAGTGGTCTCTAAACCTGCATCCCACAGAACTTACTGGAGTTTCTAAAAAGGCTGACTCCAAGTCCTTACTTCAGATCTGCTAAGTCAGGATTCTCAGTGGCCAGGGTCCCCAAATCTGTGAGGTTTGTATTACACAAGTTATGTGCTACAGTGATAATTTGCTGCATTTGTACACATATCTTTAGTGTATAAAAATAAAAACAGAGTAGTTAACCATGCCATTTAATTTTTTTCGGATTCACATGCAATAATTACATATATATGTATTTATGAGTTACAGTGTGATATTACAGGTCTGGGTTTTAAGACAGCTCTCTCTGCTTCAGGACAGTGGGTGTAGGGATTAGGGTGGCTGCAGGTATCGGGAGTGAAGGTTCTATCTCTTGTTCTGTCTCTCTGCACCCTTCACTTTCCTCATCTATAAAATGTCTGTGCTTTTAAGATGCAATCAAAATCCAAGAGTAGAGGATCTTCAGATACTTTGGAAATAATGAAGCATTTAAAGCCAATCTAAAGGTTTCAGCTGCCTTGAGAACCCCTCATTGTTTTCTATTCTGGAATTCTAGAAGTCTCTTTGACATGAATTCTACAATGAGGGCAGTTTGGAACCCTCTAAGAATCCATAACTTCCATATTATCTTCCAGCTCTGACACTCTTTGGTTATATAGCCAGTTAAAATCCTCCAGAAAAAAGTGGTGTAAAAACTTCTTTTGTTTCCTGTTCTGGTTATAAAAGTCTGCACAAATTTCAGCCACGTTGAGAGACCAGCTTTGAGGATAATTTGGATTTTCAAAGAACACTCCTCTGGCTCTTGAAGAAATTGTGTTAAAGCAATTAAATATTATTTGAAGGAAAGCAAAAGCAGAGGCTGACTACTGAATAACAGGAATACTGTTAACAAAACAATCCTTACCCTGGGATGAAAGCCAGAGAGAGGCAGGGTGATCCTGTGCAGGGGATAAGGGGAGGATTGGAGGGAAAGGGAGGCATTAGAATGGCTTCGGCTCAATTAAAGATGTGAATGTGCAATTTGGGGATAGTCTTCTGAATTCAGAACAATAGCTGGCAACAGAAACATGAATGGCCCCCTGAGAACACTGGATTATGCACCCTTGTTCAGACAAGGGGCCAAATAAAGGAACAAAACAAACAAGTGGACATAATTGTTTGCCATTCAGGGGAGCCACACTCAGCCTGGCATGTGGTGTGTGGAGATTCTGGAATGCATGGGAGATCTCATTTGGAATGACTATTCTTGTTCCAGAGACCTGGGAGCCAGATGAAAACCACGAGGTGAATTGTACTCTGCATTTTTGATGCAGAACAGCATTTTGCAGCCTCATTGCCTGAGTTATTCACCAAACTTGGCTCCAAAAGTCTTTTGTTGTTTCCAACACTCAACTCTCTCCCACAAAGGCAAAAGCATGCCATTCCTAAAGATATTTTGAAAACCCGTTGCAGGGAATCCTCTCAAAGCGGGGGATTCTTTTGGGTAACACTGGGAGTAAGTACATGGAGTCCCCATGTGGCAGCTGGGGATCGGCTCCAGTCAGGGGGGGTGATTTGGTGTTTGGTTCTTTTGTTTTGGGAGCTTTGAGAGAGTGAGGAAGACTGGGCTCTGGACACCTGGGGCTCTGAGAGAAGTAACTGCTTCACAGTCCGTTGGACTTTCTGAGTTTGATGCAAGAATTCATAAAGCACCTTGTCCTGTGGGTGGAGGAAATCTATCTAGAGGAACAGGACATTGACATTAAGAAGGCTAACTCTGCAAGGGAGCATGGGCTGAGGACATAGTTCACAGCTCTTCTGCACCATGTAATAAGAGGCAGAAAAAGAAATTCTTAGCACAAATACATCTGGGAAATAACTGAAGTAAAATGGAGTTTTTTAGTATATGTGTTGCGGAAGAGAGCACTAGAATGGAAGAGTTTTTTAAAATTTCAGGGCTCTTCATGACCCTCGCTAGGAAAGGGTTATCATGTGCAGCACTTTGCAGTGTTATTTGCTCATGGAATCATTTATTTGCATCTCTCGGGACTAATGTTCTGTGGAATACACATCAGAAAGGAAAGAAGTGGGGTCAAAGACTCTTAGGGATCTTCAAGTCTATTTCATCTTCTTTAGAAACCAAGTTATAGATCCTGAGAGGGAAAATGATTTCTCAGGTTTGCGCAGATGGCTTTTGGCTCACTCTGGATGAGAACCCAGTGTATCATATCTGAAGTAACTGTTCTTAGGAAACCAAATTTCTCTCTCCTTCTGTATCACACTGCCCTTCTCACTGCCCCTTGTGTGTCTGTGTGGGAAGGAGCTGGGTGCCTTTCTATGGTAACACTGAGATCAGATCAGAAAGGAGGCAATCTGGTCTGATTTAACTTATTTGCTTTAATTATTATTTTTAAAATGGATGCATAAACCATGCATATTTGTAGGGTGCCATGTGATGGGTCATATTTTAGAGAGGCTTGAATGCTAGGCATTTTTGAATTTTGTCCTGTTGTGCTGGGCTCTACCTTAGCACTCGCTGCATTGGGCCATCACTGTCTCTTGCTAACGGGTGATGTTATTTTGCTCACATTTCTTGCTTCTTTTCCTATCCTTGCTGTGCGGATGTGGTACGTTTTCTTGCCACATTGATGCTGAACTTGGTCATGTGTAATGGGCTAAACTGTAGCCTTTAAATTCGTATGTGGAGTCCCAACCCCGGTACCTCAGCATGGGTCTGTGTTTGGGGAGGGAGTCTTTAAAGAGGTAATTAAGTTAAGAAGAGGCCATTAGGGGGGCTTTAGGCCAATAGGACTAGTGTTCTTACAGGAAAAGGACAGAGACGCACACATAGAGAAAAGACTCTGGGAAGACACAGGGAGCAGCTAGATGTAAGACAGGAAAAGAGGCTTAAGAAACTGAACCTTTCAACACCTTGAGTTAGGACTTGCAGCTTCCAGAATCCTGAGGAAATAAAAATGTTTTAAAAAGTACCCCAAGTCTCTTGTAATTGGTGTAGTGGCCACTGAAAATTAATATATTATGGGGTCTGCTTTGCCCCCAGGCATGTGAGAGGAAGTCCCTGAATGCTGGCTCTGGGCCATCCCTAAGAGTGAGGCAAACCTAGTTGGCACTCATTCCCTCAGGGTTTCTGCCATGTGCTGTGAGGAGAGTATGCCCCAGACAGCTGCTGACCCTGGAAAGAGAGCCATCTTGTGCAGAGTAAACCCAAACTTGACTTGTAGCACAGAGCACAGTTATCTCTGGCAAACCACAGACCTGTAAGGAAGAAAATTAAATGCTGTTGGAAGCCCTGAAATTGTGGAGTTGTTTATCATACAGCATTTTTGAGCAGTAGTTGACCAAGTCATTTTCCCACTGGGCTGTAAGATCCTTAAGAGCAAGAGCCTTGCTTGTATACTGATTTTTATCTGGATGTCCCCTAAAGGCCTCGTGCCTCAGAGGCAGGACTTTTGAAGGTGAGTGGGTTATGGTGGTGTTATAGCTGACTGCTGTTAGGAGGTAAGGTCTAGTTGGAACAGGTGGGGTACTGTGGGTGTGACCTAGAGGGGCATATTTCCTTTCCTGGCTCCTTCTTTGACTCTGCTTCCTGGCTGCCATGATGTGAGCAGATTTTCTCCCACCATGCCCCTCTGCCATGCTGATTCTCCGTTGGAACCTGCTGGCCACGGACTGAAATGTGAGCCAAGAAAAACATTTCCTCCTTTCACCTGTGGAGCTCAGGTATTGTGTCTCAGGACTGAGGAAAGTAACTAAGATGCTATTGTATTCCTAGCTCCTACTATGGTGCCTAACATACAGTAGGTGCTCATTAAATGCGTTTGGAATTTATAAATGAAAGAGTAATGAGCTCTTGAAGGTTTTGAGCAGTTAAATGATACGAGTTTGGAGAAATGATCTGAGCAGTGATTTGTAGAATGGATTAGAGGGAGGGTGGCAGGAGATGAGTGTATAGGTACCAAGTTATGAAGTCATAGATCAAGGTGTGGCTTAGATCCAGGTTCTCTTGACTCATAATTATATATTTTGGGGGCAGAATTATATAATTTTGGAATGAAGTCAATAAATAAAAAATTATGAATGTAGAATTAAGGGCTGATTTTTGGTAGAGGTCTATGGAGGTGAGATTCCACAGTAAATCTACTTCTGAAAGAGGGATGCAATAGTAGACACCATCTGTCTGAACATATATTTGTATAGAACCATGCTGTATACTCTATACTTAATACTTTGTTTTAGTTACTAAAATGTTGTTTCCTGTAGTAGATAAATTACAAAATCTCAGAGATTTAACACATGTTATCATCTGCTATAGTTGGGTCTTCCCAAAATTCATATGCTAAAGTACTAACCCCTCTATCTCAGAGTGTGACCATCTTAGAAAATGGTATTGCTGCAGAAGAAAGTAGTTAAGATGAAGTAGGGTCAAATCCAGTGTGACTGCTGTCCTTATAAAAAGGGTAAATTTGGACACAGACTCAGACACACAGGGAGAATCCCATGTGATGATAATGGTAAACAAGGGGGTGATAATTCTTTTTTTTCAACATTTTTAACTTTACAAGAAAAAAAAATAATAACAACAATGAAGAAAAACAAAACGACAAAAATGATACATGAACTCAAAATAAAATGATAGGAATTAACAGTGGTTGTTATATTAAATACTGTTACCGTCAACAAAGTCGCTCAGACCACTAGATGTAAGAATGTGAGATTGATCAAACAATCAAAGACAGTAACAAGTAATAAAAAAAATGATGCAGAGCTTCACCATCTAAGATGGTAGGAATTCAACAATGGTTCTTATACTGCATATTGTTGTTTTCAGACCAGTCATTCTGATTACCAGATACAAGCATGCAAAATTGGTCAAGAAAAAAGAAAATTTTAAGCTGTTCCTTTCAATAAACCACAGACATCAGCAATACACCTATCCCAGCTATCCTTGTATATACATATAAATTTTGCTTTTCATTTTAAAGAGAAAAGAAAAAAACACAAAATAACAAAAATACATAAAACAGCATAGAAAAAATAAAAAAAGGCACAGAATTTCAAAACAAGGTGATAGGATATTAACAATGGTTGTTATATTACATAATATTATCTTCATAATGGTTGCACAGATAAACAGATATAGGCATGTAAGATAGATCAAATAATTACACATTAACTGTTCCTTTCAGTAAACCAGCAGATATTAGTAGTACAATTATCCTAGCTATTCTGTACATACATATACATTTTTTTCTTCCTTCTTTCTTTTTCCTCTCAAGGGAGTGATAATTCTACAAGACAAAGAATGCTGAAGATTTCCAGAAAGCTAGCTGAGGATAGGGAAGAGCCTTGGAACAGATTCTTCCTCATATCTCTCACAAGGAATCAACCCTGCCAGCCCTGATTTTGGACACCCAACTTCCAGAACTGTGAGGTAATACATTTCTGTTGTTGAAGCCATTCACTTTGTGGTACTTTGTTATGGCCACTCTAGCAAACTACTACAACATCTGAAATAGTGTTCATGGGTGGTTGGTTTTTCCCAAGTCATCAGGAACCCAGGCTTTTCACATCTTCAACTTATGATTTCCAAGATGATTGTGCTGGTTACAAGAAGACAAAGGAGGTGGAAGAGCATTGTCTTTGTTACTTTTCTCTTATTGCTGAGATAAAATACCCAACTCCCAAAATTAAGGAAGGAAAGGTTTATTTAGCTTACAGTTTGTGGAGGTTTCAGTCCATACTTGAATGGCACCAACGCAGAGTGGCACATGGCAGAGGGCAACAGTTCATGGTGGCAGAAAACAGCAAAAGCAACAAGAGCAAAAAGCGGGGAGGAGCAGCAGAGAGCAGCCTCTTTCCCTCTCTTATAATTGTATGCAAACTACACATTCCAGGATGGGTGGGTGTAGCACTCACAGCCATAATCCCATCATTAGACCATGAGTCAATTGTAAACTTTAGAAGCTCACCCTATGACTGCAGAAGGCTTTGGGGGGGATATCTAGACACAAACCACAAGTATGAAGGATCACATCTGAGCAGGCCAAAAATGGAGGTGGTATATGCCACTTCCACTTATGTTCTATTGGCTAGAGCTCAGTCATATTGGTATCTCATGCAAAAGGTGGTTGGAAGTTGGTACAGTCTGGATCTTAAATGACCCGTAAGGCCCATGTGATGAAGATTTATTCTTTGAGAGGTGCTGTTGGGAGGTAGTAGAAACTTTAAGAGGTGGAGCCTAGTGGGAGGTCTTCTGGCTGTTGGGAGTGCACACTTAAAGGAGACAGTGGTACTGCAGCCTCTTCCTCTTTCTGTTTTCCCATCCTGGCCATGAGATGAACAGCTTTGCTCCATCAAAGCCACCTCACCATGATGTGCTGCCTTGCCACAGACTCAAAAGCAAAGGTCAACCAGTCATGGACTGAAACCTCAAAATTTTGAGACAAAAAAAAACTTTCCTTTTTCTAAGGTAGTTCTCTCAGGTACTTTGTTACAGTAATGGAAAGATGACTCACACAGGATAGTCTGTGAGCCCAGGAAGAAGAGGAAATGGATCGGGAGAACGGAAAATGAGATTCAACCTTAACTCATAACTATGCTGTACAATAGGCAACAGGAGAAAATGAAATAATTTGTTTCAGATCATACAGCTAGAAACTGGCATATATTTTTTATCTTTATAAAGGAAAATAATTTTAAAAGCTTGTATTTTTTACAAGCTGTATAGAAATATATAATGTAAAAGGAAGCAGTCCCATTTTCCCCTCTCTCCCAGAGCCAGGTCCCAGAGGAGATTGGAGTCCCAGTGCATGGCAGATCCCCACAGCCTTATGGGTAATGTCTGCCCGCCAAGGTGGTTTGACTGACCTGGCCAGGTAAGCAATGGCATGGGTGTATGTCCTCTCCCCTATGCAAAAGTCTCCTTCCTTGCCCTGAAGATGCCCCGGTTGGGAAATCACACTGATATTTACACACAGAGAACCTCATGATTCTTTCATTTCTGACCTGTGTTTATTTGGTGATAGTTGATTGAACTTTAGGCAACCTTAGGAGATTAGGAAAGCATTAGCCCACTATGGCTGAAATGAGTTGTATGCTGGTAAAGGAACAATCTCAACAAGTACTCAGAAAGGGTGCTTATTGTGTAATGTCAGTGGCCTGGGTTAATTTCCTTTGCTAAATAAAATCATGGTTTCAACTGTGGCTCCAACTTTGATATGACAGTGGTCTTTTGATTTGCATTTTTCCCTTGGTGCTGAGAAATGTTGATTGTAACTCAGCCCATTTTAAACCTAGGGCACTTAAGGTTTTATTTTCTCATTTGGAAGTTTTGTGAACTTTGTTGGATTATTGTCAAGTCATCTACAGGGGGAGTATGCGTTGTAAGCGCAGGAAGACCCCGCTGGTTGCGCTGTCCCTGACATTTGGCGGTGCTCACCTTTGTTTTTGTAGCACAATTCTCTGGGTATCTCTTATCTTCCAGGAACACCCCTTTGTTCGAGTGCTTTGCTTTGTTAGGAAATAGGTTTGAATTCCCTTCAGGTGAAACACTTCCCTCATTTAATTTTCATTCATTCCACCAACATTTATTGAATACTTTCTAGTGCCAGGTCTGCAGGGTACCAAAATGGATAAGACAGTCCCTGCCCTCTGAAACCCAGGTACCTGGTGGGGTTGGTCCCATTGTCTCAGAAACTTGCACTGTGTATTGTAGGAATCTGATTATCTTAACCCGTGTTTCAGGAGCGGCTTAAGGTGTTGACTGAAAAACATTGAACACAATCTTGATAGTCTCAAAATTCTAAGAGATGACTCTCTAGACATATTGATAGATATAAATAATTTTCCTTATTATTATAAGAGGTAGTTGAACAGGAAGTAAAGATGGTATCTCTGGGAAATAGCACATTACTCAAACATGCTAAGGAGTGAATCTTTGATTGTACTTCATTAGACAACAGCTCCTTATTAAATAAATTATTGAAATACATTAGGGAAACAATCTAGAGGAAATAATCTAAATTATCCTTTTCCTTACTTTCTTACTGCCTTTGTTTTTTCCTACTCCTCCTTCCTTTCCTCCTTCCCTCCCTCTCTCCTTCCTTTCTTCTCTCCCTCCCTTCTTTAACATTTACTGAAACCTGCCATCTACGGAAAAAGCCTGTAAAAATGGTGTGGATTACAGAGATGAACAGGGCTTACTCCTGTTATAGCAATGCAGAGATAGAAGGTGAAAATTAAAGTTTCTGGATTTCTATAAAGGATGGTTTGGTGAGTGCACGTCCCACCCCTCAGCTATCTTTCAGGGACATAGGAAAAGTGAAAGATTACTTCATCCTCTTGATTTTAACTCTGCACACGTATGTTCAGAAAGACTCCACCGGGAAATATGTTTCTCAAGAATTGGCTCTTTGTGGATTCGATAAACTTCATCATTGAACTCATTGGGAGAATTTCTGACATCCTTTGTTGTATATTGCAGGAATCAGCAAACTGTGGCCATCTGTTTTTGTATGGTCATGGCATAAGAACGGAGTTTGAATTTTTTAGTAATTGAAAAACAAATCAAAGGAAGAGTTGTATTTTGTGACATGAGACAATTATATAAAATTCAAATTTCTGCGTCCATAAATAAAGTTTTATTGGAACACAGCCATGCTCATTAGTTGACATATTGTTCATGGCTGCTTTTGTAACAATAGCAGGGTTGAATAGATGTAATAGAGGCCAGGTGGCCCAGAAATAAAGCTCAAAATATTTACTAGCTGGCCCTTTGAGAAGGCTTACTAACTCCTGACATACTGTTTTATTTGCTAGAGGAGAAAGTTTAAAAAGGGCACTTTAACACCTGGTCCCAGAATCCCTTCCAGGGAGGGAATTGTTTTTGTTTAGAAAAATCTCCAGTCTGGTCCCTTGGATATGAAATGAGAGGTCCCATGGCACTAGGGGTAGCACCAAGCTCTCGGCATAAAACTGGAGGCTGGTCCCTCTGTACTTCCCAGTTGAGGTGGGAAGATGGCCTCTGCAGAAAGACATGCAAGATGGGTCCTGGCTCTAGGTGACTTTGGACTAGTCATTTAACCTTTCTGAGCTTCAGAATCTTTGACATATAGGAACAAAAATCAAACTTACCTCTCAGGCTTGTGTGGTGATAAGAGGAATTCATGTATATGAAGCACTTGACAGACATGTATATGAAGCACATGGTAAGTCTTTAATTTCTCCTAGCTATGAATTATGATATTATCATTATTATGTTTATAAGATAAGGAGAATTAAATGAAATATTATATTCTAAGTGCCTAGAGTCCTGGCTAGCAAAATCCATTTCACAGTCCAACAGAAGACTGCAGGATGCTCAATTCTTCCCTAACCCAGGTCTGTAATCCAGTCTGATCTACAATATCAGGGATGTGCATCTAAAGCTAGAATGGTAACAGGACTCATGGAAGGACTGGGCTGTTTGTCCTTGGATGTGAAGGCTGAGGGTAATTAAGGATGGGATTTCAACACAAATAGGAAGAAATGCGCTAGTGGTATAGTGTGAGGTACAATATTTAAAAAGGAGTTAGTGATAATGATGGCTATTAAATTGATTTTCTAAGAAAGTAAGGCATTCTTGGGGAAGGAGAGTATTTTATCTCACACAACAGAGAGGGGGGACATTGAGGAGCTTTAAATTTTTAATAGTAATGGGTAGTTTAGAGCTTTTATCCTCAAAAAAGATCTTCCATCAGCTCTTCTTTAGGATACTCTTGGCTAGCCTATTAGCTGTTTTGGATCATGTGTTAGATTCAATGAGTGGACACCTTTTTGTATATGAATAGTGGGTTCTGGAGCCAGAATGACCAGTCAGATCCAAATCTTAGCTCTATCATTTATTAATAGTGACTCTGGGGGAAGTTACTTCCCTGTCTTTGTATGAATTTCCTCATCTACATATGAATAAGGAAAGATGATAACATCTACTCGGGTCAGGCTGAGGAGCAATGATATCCATCTACTGGAATTTACTGGAATTTACCTCTGTGAGCAATTGTCTCCTATATTGTACCAGAGTTTTGTAGAATACAGTGCAAGGGGTGGTGCATTACTTACGATATTAGGTCATAAAAGATACTGTGCTTCAGTTTTGTTCTCCGTCTCTGTGTCTTTCTCTTCCCTCCTTTCTTCCTCCCTCCCTCATTTCTTCCCCCTCTTCTGTCTCTCGGTCTGAGGCAAGCCAGATGTCATGTAGTGAGGACATTCAGGTATCATATAAAGAGACTGAGACCTGATGAAAATGACATGAGTGCACTTGGGAATGGATCCTCTATTGCAGAGGACTGTGGTTCTGGCCAGCAATCTAGTTATATCCTGGTGACAGACCCTAAGCCAGAAACACCATCTAAACCTCTCCGAAATTTCTGACCCATGGAAACTATGAGATAATAAATGTTTGTTCTTAAATGGGGAATTCTGGAGTAATTTTAGTATGTCTGGGTAATTAATGTACTATCTGTATGGTTGTTAATATTTGTAAAACTCTGGTGTAATACCTGCCAAAGACTAAACACCATATTAGTATTGGTCAACTACATAAATTCACCCTTACATACATCCATAGCCAGGAGATTCAGACAGGGAAAGGTAACTCTCTGCTTGGTCAAAATCCATGCAGTCAAATCTTGATTGTTTCAAAATTAAAGGCTTCTTCTTTCTTTAAGGCAATTTTGCCTGTTATCCTAGGTCTGAAATGAGGAAGAGACCCTGATTTATATTTTCCACAGAGAAACAGAGAGATTGAAATGGTTAAGTGCCAAAGAAATTAAACTCATTTCGGTTTTTCAATTCACTACTTCTGGAAAAGAATTCAAGCCCAGCTTCATTACTAGTGCTCTGTTTTAGTGCTGATGATAATTGCAAAGGCAGTATTTTAAATTAGAATGTATAAGACCACATGTAATTAACCTGTACAGAAGGGCTGAGACTTCATATTAGACTATTAAATCAATCCCCACAGAATCAGTAATGCTGAGCAATTGATTTGAAAATACTGTATGGGCAGAGTAAAGAAGCTGGATGCTAATTACCATCAATGAGAATTTAGCACACTCCTCAGATGCAGTTAGAGTGGCAAGCTTTTTCTTCAGGCCCTTAACCCACTTGAAGCTGAGAATTCAAATGAGTTCAGATTGAATACTTAAAACAACTTGGAGTTTAAGGCAAAAGAGGATTTTTTGGTGACTCCATGAGTGTGATGATCACAATGAGACTGTCTAATGGCCTACATGCTGTGGTTGTCGTAGACTTAGTCTGTGTGCGTGCTTAGGGACTCTGGTGAAAGGTCTTTATCAGAGTCTAGTTGTAGTGTCTCTTCCTGGCATATGTTGCTCCTTGTAAACTTTTCATTATGTGTACCACTTTTTCACATAGTCTTCTTTCAACATTAATCTCTATTCTTGTTTCTATCCTGAAATATCAATTTTCTTTTTTCTTTTTCCTCTGTTCTACCGAATTGTTCAAGTAACCAGCAAATACCTCCTGGCTACTCCGCAAAAGGCATCACCATGATATCTTGCACTTATTTAGTACTAACGCAGAGAATGTAAGCCTGTCTATCCAAATCCAGTTCCTGCTTCCTCTAGCGTAACATTCATCACCAGATGTATGGCTACATGACATTTCACAGACTGTCTTGCAGTGGGCTTTAGCAAGTCCTCTGCACTAGCAATGTCAGGGGAAGTGATGTATGTTACTACCGGGCGAGGCCTTCAATGAGTGGGTATACATCCTCTGATTCTCTCCCTACTCCCTGCCTTTGTTGGCTGGATGCAGATGATGACATGGACACATAGCCACAAGGCAGAGTAAATCTGAATACTTGTGGTTTGGGTATAGTTTGAATGTGCCCCCCAAAAGCTCCTATGCTGGAGGTTAGGTGCTCAGTGTAGCAGTGTTGAGGTGGTGGAATCATGAGGAGGTGAGGTCTACTGGGAGGTATTTAGGTCACTGGGTGCATAATGCTGGTCTCACAGAGCAAGTCAATTCTTAAGAAAGTGTGCTATAATGAAGTGAGACCACCTGACATGCTTGGCCCCATCTGCATGTGGTTGGTTCCCTTTTCATTTCTCTGCCACATTGGGATCCAGCCAGGGAAGCCCTCGCCGCAGCCTGACCAGATGGGGGCCACCTGATCTTGGTCTGTGAGCCTCTAAAACTCACTGTGAGCTCAAGTACCCACATTCAGGTACTTTGTTACAGCAACAGAAAATGGACTAGTACTGGAGTCACCAGATGTAACAAGAGTTCATCCGGCTTCATATTCCTCATCATATAAACAGGAAATATTTTGTGTTTGAGCCATTATACATTTTAGGGCTTACTAGTTGTATCCTTTCAGCTTAACATTAGTAATGTTTATACGGTATCTCAATTAAGCCTCATAAGAACCCTGTTAAGGTTACCATTATTATTCCATTTTATAGAAGAAGCAACACATTTTGCAGAAAGATTCAGTAACTTGTCCAAGGATGACCGGATAGTAAATGACAGATCTAGGATTATTTTTACTGGCATTAGGGAAATCATAAAGAAGTTTAAGATCGCATTGAGCCCTAGGAATCTACTGGTTATTGAAGACCATCTTCTTTATGACCAAGAGCAATTAGAGAACCACAGGATACTGACTGTTTGTAGCTGCTATCCAGTCTAATTTTAGTGCCCATGTCATGCTTTTGTTAAATAGCTTGAATATTACTCTTGCTTAAGGCAAAGCATGAATGGTGACTCTCTCTTGTGGCTATTAAGATGTTGTGTGGTTCTGGAGTGGCAAAGGCATCAACCTTGAAAAGTCATTCCAGTTCTCAGTGTACCACAGTGATATTGAAGCAACACTTCTGAGTGATTTTAGTTAGCAATATCTATGGGGGAGGTTGGCATTGTCTGACAGCCCAGGCTAGCTATCCTTAGCACTGAGGAAATACTTTCTGATGGCATTGTGGCAGATTTTACAACTTGCCACAGACAATTTAATGCTCCTCAAACTAAGAGACAGAGCAATTCCTGCCCCCTTGAACCTTGCCTTTTTTTTTTTTTTTTGCAGAACTGGGTATCGAACTCAGGACCTCGAGCTTTCCAGGCAGGCGCTTATGCCACTAAACTATATCCTCATCCCCTGACCCCTGAATCTTAACAGTGGCCTCAGTGAACCACTTATGACCATTAGAATGCAGTGGAAGCAACACTGCATGATTTTTGGGGTTAAGTAAGAGGTTGTGTAGCTTCTGGTTTTGTTTTTTGGAACATGTACTCTCAGGTTGCTCCATCTCAGAATCTAGCTCCCATGTTGTGAGAAGTCCCAACTCCATAGGGAGGCCATATGTGGTGCTTGCTACAGCCACTGGCTCCATCTGAGCTCCAACGCAAAACCTGTTTCAATTGCCAACCGCTTAGTGTGCCATTTTGGACACCCAACTCTGTTGGGCCTTGAGGTACTTGTGGCTTAGTTGTTAATTGCCAGAGAGGTCTCCAGAAATATGCCTTTCGTGATCCACAAAACCACATACAAAGGAATTTAGTGGTTTTTTTTAAGCTGCTAAATTCTGGAGTAATTTCCGATGCAAAACAAAACTACTTGTCTGCATAGCCTTGTATCTGCATATTAAAATCCAAGATTTAATTTAGGATTTTATAGGGCACAGAAAAAAAAACAGCCTATGTTGCTTTATTGGACATTACTTAAGGCTAATTAATTTTGGAAAACGGTGCATTCCATATGAGAATTTAGGGTCAGAGTTGCAGGTAACAATAAACTGCTACTTTGCCAAAAGTGTTTTGTGTTGATGTCTGGGTGGGGAAAATACAAAATCTTAAGAAAATTTCCTTGAGATGCTTCATTGGTTCCCCTGTATTTTTACCTGGATCCCCCTCCTCTCTCCCTTCACAAATATTTGATTGAAAAAATCCAGATATATATTAATGTGTTCAATTTACAGGTCACCGTTACTTTCTGGAATTGTAAAATGCCTTCTAATTATTTGCAGTTGTTAGCTCCACTTAAGGAATGTTGCATACCAATGCCATGTTAAAGAAACAAGAAAAGGAAAAAAATTCTGTAATAAAGTCTGACATTACTGTTTTGAAAACTTTTTGGCCAGAACTCCACTGAGTTGTGCTACATGGAGTTTGTGCCATGTTCAGCTCATCATTCGGAGACCTTCCCTGGAACTCAGAGTTTGGAGAAAGACAAAAGAGAATCTAGTATGAAATCTTCCATTAGCCCAGAGTTGCTAGCGTGTTTGAGGTTTGAAGTTATTTAGTTTTCTTCCTTCAGTTATCTGAAAGTGATAACCAAGAGTGGAATTTAGGGATTCAAAATGATTATCACCCCAAAGAATTTATGTTAACTAAGTTTTATATAAACAAGAACACTGCAGGAAATTAATGAAACCTATAGAGCTTTAATATTCTGAGTTCAAACTTACATAATTTAATGTTTGTTTGGAATGATTTTCATAGTGAAGGTATGGTTACTATTGTATTCTAACTGGCTACCAAATTAGAAATCCAGGTTTGGCTGGTTTAACATGTCCTGTGTTGGGGAAAGGGTCGCTGGTCATTGCAGATCCAGTGTTTAGACTTGGGGACAAGAGCTGTGATTTACATGTTGCCTCAGACTGATTCATTGAGCCTAGTCCTTTGAATTCCGGATTTGTTACGGTTAGATCTATTGGTAGACTGTCTCCCAAAAGCCTCATATTTTCAAAAGTGGGGACTTCGGAAGGTGATTGGGTTATGGGGTGCAGTACTCACCCATGGCGGACTAATCCTTACATGTGTTCAGAGCTCGTGTGGGGCTAGTAGGTGGAGCTTGGTTAGAGGCAGGTCACTGGGGGCGTGGCCTGAAAGGGTATGTTTCCTCAGCTCCTCCCTTCTCCTGCTTCCTGGCTGCCATAGCTGAGCAGCGGTCCTCTGCCCAGGCGTCTCTGCCATGTGGTTTCTGCCTTGGATCCAGCTAATCGTGGTCTGCAAATGTGAGCCCCAATAAACTTCTCCTCCTTTATTCTGTGGGTTTCAGGTACTGCATTGCGTTCTGACAATGAAAGTGACTAAGACAAGGTCGCACAGTGCTTTTGCAGAGGCCAGTCTTCTTGCATATGAATCCACGTGGGAGAAGAAGGCAAGGCATGTGGGAATAGGGTCATGAAGTAGGAGGTAAACACAGAGTTCTGGCTGTCTTTTTTCTTGTTCCTGAACTACACCTCAGGACAAGGAGTATAGGTCTGTATCCTAGGAAACTGGCAAATTTGACCAAGTTTGTCTTTGAACCCTTTCAGGAGGCCATTGGCTCCTTTTCTTATTAAGTAAGGGTGAACACTTAGATATATATTATTCAAATTATACTGTATGTCCTTGACCTTAGAGGACAGAAGTTTCATTGATCTGCTACCAGCTTGGGCTTCTCCATGCGAAAGCTGCTCATGGTCATCTGCCTGTCCAGGTGGAGATCTTTCAAGTTGGCAGAAGCCCTAAAGCTAGGCTTTCCCAGATTCATAGACCCTAATGTATATCTTCTTGAAATTCTGCCTTTCTTATATGGTTTCAAAAACTGCCTTAGGAAACCACCTTACCTGGAATTTCTTATTGTGGTTCTGGGTATATATATCATACCACTCTAAGAGAGGCATGACTTTGAATCAGCCACAGGTTATACTGTAAGTAGAAGTCATATGTGTCTGCTAGTACCATGGGTATGTAAGGATATTTGGTCCATGGGTGTGCTTGGTCATTTGCCTGTGTGGCATGAAGCCAGGAGGACTGAATCCTGCAGGTGTGGTATTAGCATACAACACTGCTACCTACAGATCAACAGCTTCTTTAGGAAACAATCTTTATTGGTTAACAAATAAGTTAATGAATGAATTATCTAACTGAATTAATTTAACATGATTTATGATGTGTCTGTTATGCCCCAGGTACCATGCAAAGAATGGGTGTTAGTTGGCTAAGCAAGATGGATGTGACCTCTTTTCTCTAGGAGTTTAAAGTTGAGGGGATCAGGTAGATATTCATGTCTAGAACACAGAAGTTCATGAAGAACATGCATAAAGTCCACAGGCTTTTCTAAAGGGGTCACATTTAACCTCTTGGCTGATACATACTCGAGTGGGGGATGGGAAAGGAGGGGTTATCTCAACAAGGAGTGATTTATACGTTATGGTGAATATTTGGAGGTCAATTTATTGCATCTCCTTGACCATTTGAATCTTAGTTTTCATGGGGGGATAATAGGTTCATTAGTTCATTTCCCATTGCAAAATGGAAACAAAATACTGGAGGCTCAGTAACTAATAAAGAAAAGTGATTTATCTAGCTTACTCTTTTGGAGTCTGGAAGTCTAAGGTCAGGGAGTTCCATCAGTTTGGCCTCTGGTGAGGACCTCATTCATGATGGACACCATCACCACAATGTTAGGAGCACTTGTAAGAGAAGTTGCATGGCAAGGCAGGAAGACAGAGGAGTGATTCAAGAGTTAGGCTCACTCATTTAGAACAACTGACTTGAACTAACTGAGGTCCTGTGATGTCTTGGTTACTTTTCTCTTGTTGGTGAGACAAAATACTTAACCCCCAAAATTAAGGAAACAAAGGTTTATTTAGCTTACAGTTTGTGTAGGTTTTAGTCTATAATCAGCTGGCTCCAAGGCAGGGTGGCATGGCACAGGGGTAACACTTCAAGGCAGCACAAGACAGCAAAAACAGCAAGAGCAAAAGGTTTTCCAGGAGGGGTTTCCTCCCTTATATTGTATGTTGGCTAGCTGGCCATGCCCTCACTATCTCCATGCCCTTCTCTTCCACAAGCTGAGGATATTCACAAAGCAGGGACCTGGCCCCCTGCTGAATTGCTTAGTTGAACTTTAAAACTTCTCAAGTTGACACAGTGAACAATGTTATAGAGTGGTAAAGGCATGTCATTGTCACCATAGTATGTAGAACTGCTGAGTTCTTAGTTAAGCTTCTGGATACCTCAAGTTGACACAATGTATCAACCATGACACATAAGAATTAGCTTAACATCTTCTTGGAGCAGAGCTGCCAATGACCTAACCACCTCCCGCTAACCAAGCCCCCAAACACTGCCACACTAGGGACTAAGTGTCCAACACATGAGACACACTTAAACCATATCAAAGCCATAGAAATGGGTCTTGCCCTATACAAGAAGGTTTCTAGGCCCAGTGGCCTGGGGAAAGGTATTTATTCGAAGGCAAAGGCCCTTGTTGAGTAGCTACTTTCACCTTTACAGGAAGGTTTAATCTTAGGGGAGTCTCTTGAACGTTCCTGAAGTGCAGCCCATCCTCCTGCCACCAGAGTTCTCTCAATCCTTGCTTGAAGGCTGTTAATGACTATTGAAGAACAGAGCCAAGAAACCTTGGGACCAGCTGGTCTGTTCTGGACATTGGATTACTTGACTGAAGTGTGAGGGGCTTGGTCTGGGCTATTCTGTTGCCCTAGAGTTTAGGTGTAAGCCGCCAAGCATGAGGAGGACACCAGAGAAGCAGAGCTCCTTAACTCCATCAAGTAGGGCTCTGGTGTCATAGAAACCACTCATTCTTCTTCCTTGGGTTCCGTGCATGAAATCAGGATAATCCAGGTAACCACCAAGGACAGGCTGCCGCTGCATACTCTACATAGCATCGCCCACTCATTGATCCAGTCATGGCAGGGCCGATCTTCTTTCTACAAACCCTCCAAGCTCATTTAAAATAGTAAGAAAATTCCTCAAAGCTTTCGTTTATCTATTGGAAGGCCAATTGTTTCAGAGTTGTTCTATGTCAAAGTTATTTACATGAAATTTCCTAGAGGGAAGTGTATTGGTTATCTATCAGAAAGTGTATCCTCTTTTGTAGTTTTCTTTTTCCTCCCTCTTAAAAGCTGGTGATAACTCATTCTATCTTTTTGAAATCTGCCTGTGGGCTCCAGTGTCATGTTCCCTTTCCAGTGGGCTCTAAGTCATGGCTAACCCAAATCCTTCATGTCCGTGGTTAAGCACGTTTTCTCCTGTTATTCTCCCTGTGGGGACTCACAGGACATCTTATTGTAGGTAATGTAAGATGAAATTTAGGGAGTCTCACCAATTGTAAATCAATTCCTGAGGCTTAGAAATATTCTTTGTCGCTTCTCTTGAAATTATGCACTTGAGTCCTATGAACAGAGTTTAAGAAGATCACAAACTAGGAATTTATTTAAAGTAATCCCCAATACAAATCCATACATTTTAAAAATAGTGAAAAGAGTAAGTCTAGTTTTCCTCCCCTCCAATAAATAAAACACCATCCAGTTCTCCTTCCTATTCCAATCTGGTGGAGAACCAAGTGTGATAACTCCAGGCTGAATTCATGTAAGTCATACCTATTTATGTTTGAATGTTTCTCGGATTTACAAATCATTGTTAAACTCCATAGGATTTTTTAAAACCACTTGTTCTGTGCTATACACTGTGCTGGGCACTGGGGATATAAGCTGTGCCACATATAACCTCTCATTTTTTGGAAACTAATGTCTGCTTTAAAGAGAGGGGGAGGTAGAAAATTAACCATAAAATGAAATGACAAGGTATATATATATATATATATATATATATATATGAATATTTTCATGGATCCTGATATATATTATTACATTAATTCCCAGTAAAGTGTAGCAATTTATATATTTGACTTGAATAAATAAGAGCAGCAAGTTGGGAAAATATTCCCAGCATTGAACATTACTTATTTTCAAACTTATTTTACCTAGTAAACAGGAAATAATTCTGCTTACATACATGTAATATGCCTAGCATTGTGCTTAGCATATGATGGTTTTGCTAGTGTCTCTCTGCAGCATGGACTTGTCTTGATCAGTGGACCACAGCCTAGACCTTCTATCTGTTCCTACAGCCTCTGGGATTACAATCAATCTCTGTCTGACTTTGATTACTATCAATCTCTAGGCAGTGCCTGGCCTTAGCTTGGCTCTGCTTCATGGAGCTTAGCCGTTAATGGTGATATTGAGCATCTAGATGGAGCCTGGGTGCAGCATAGTGGTTAAAACATTGGCCATATTCATCTCTTGGCTCCTCAATTTGTCAGCTATGTGACTTTCAATAAATTACCCAATTTCTCTAAATCTGGGAATAATTGTGATAACGTATGTTAAGCAGGTAACACTATGCCTGATGCAACATGAATAATATTAGTCATCATAATAAATAATGCATTTTAATAAGTCATATCAACCTTTGGATAGTGTGTTATTATCTTTATTTTAAAGAAGGGATGTTGAGGCTCCGAAAAATTAAGTATTTTTCCCAATATGGGAAACTCAGTACAGTTTGACTTCTTTTATGGCATGGGTGGATGAGGCAGGAGAAAACACCCGAAACTGCCAATCAATTTAAAAGAGAGATTTATTTTGGCTAGTGGCTTCAGGGAGTTCAGCCCATGGTCACTTGGCTCCATTGATTTCTGGGCTTGTGTGGAGGCAGAGCATCAGAGAGTATGGAATGAAGCACAGCCACTCACTTCATGGCAAGTGAGGAAAGAGATGACGGGGTCAAGGTCCAAATATCTCCTTCAAATGTGTGAGCCTAATAACTTCACTTCCTCCCACTAAGCCCCACCTACCAAAGCTCCATAGTTTGCAGACCCAACCCATAACACATATGCCTATGGGAGACATTTAAGATTCAAACCATAACCTGGCCCATTGCTTAGTGGAAGTCTTCAGGAAAGCTATTTCTATGCCAGGATAGGCAGTACCAACAACCATATATGGGGTAACTCCAGACCTCAAACATCAGCCCTCTAAACTCAAACTAAATGAGACCTGATCTGTCCCTTATCAGGATTCCAAAGTTGCCAGCAGCCACTGGAGTACTACCCATTCTGCACAGAAGTAGGGCAGAGGAAAAGTTAGAGTGGAAAGAGAGATTAATTTAACCACTTGTGGCTTAAAGGTTTTACTTCTGAAAAATTTACAAAAACCTATGATCACATGAATTTATTGCTCTGGATCCTGAAACCAAAGTCTCATTAGAGTTGTGGTAAATTGGCCACTGGTCAGAACTTGTGACTAGCAGTTAACCAGCAATAGGATGGCTAGTTACTTTTGATTGCTTGTCCCTTTCCTCTGAATTAAAACTTTGTCATTAGCATAGTTTCAGTCTGAGAGTTACTGCCGGGGTGGAATTACTCTAATTAAGAGGAAAAGAAAAATATGCTGACAGTCATTAATTTTTCTTGATTAGAGGGTGACCCAGTTTGAGGTTAAGCGAAGAGGACTGAGGTGGTAATTTAGCACACTGGGGGGTTTGTGAGAATTTTTGTGAGCGGGAGAAGCAACAGCTGGATTCTAGAATTGCCATCTGATTTGAATTTGTAACTACTCATAAAAAAGGTAGAGACCTTCAGGAATGGAAGCCTCATGTTTAGAGCTAAAAAGAGCAAAGATAGGGTGGCAGGTCCAGCACTAGAATTTGAATGCTAACAATGCTGTGCCTATGTCCTGATACATGGACGAAGACTTTTTCTGCCTCAACTGTGAAAATATATTTTCTTGATCTGAGGCATAATTTATACACAAAACATTCACTTGGAGCCAGAAGACTGGAGTGTGAGTTTTGATCCTATTAGCTAGTTGTGTGACTTTTAAGTTAATCTTTTTGGTCTCTCAACTTGTTTCTACAAGATAAATGGTAAATATTATCATTCATGTTACAAACTTAGTTTGTGGAATCAAACAGAGATAAAACATGTGAATAATGGTATCACTGAGTTCTCAGATCACTAATAAATTGGACTTAGGGAGTCCTTTGGGGAAGGGCAGTGCAGGGAAGACAGAAAGCCTTGGGCTGGATTTGAGACTGTGCATGCCTGTGATCCCAGCACTCTAGGAGCCTCAGGCAAGAGGATCATAAGTGTGAGCTGGCAACTTGGTGACTTAGAGAGACTTTGTCTCAGGAATTAAAAGAGATGAGGCTGTAGCTTGGTGGCAAGGCCCTGGCTTCAATCTCCAGTGCTGCAAAAACAAAACAAAATTAAAAACAAAGAGACTATAATGATCGTTAATTTTCTTATTTTTTTAAGCTTTGTGGATATAACTGGCAAATAAAAATCGCATATATCCAAGATATACAAGATGATGTTTTAGGGTACATATACAGTTTGAATTATTTCCATAGTCAAGCTAATTGGCATATCCATATACTTGAGAGCTACTCTCTTAGAGAATTTCAAATATCCAACATAGTATTCTTACTGTAGCCATCACACTATGGATTAGGTATCCATAACTTACTCATCTCATTCCTGCACCTCTGTGTCCTCTGACATCTTCCTTACCTTGCTACTCCTTGTAGCCACCATTCTACTCTGTTTCTGATGTTTTTTTAGATTCTACATATAAGTGAGCTCATATGGTATTTGTCTTCTTGTATCTGGCTTATTTCACTCATCATAATGCCCTTTACATGTGTCCGTATTGTTGTGAATAGTAGGAGTTCCTTTTTTAAAAGGGCGAACAGTATTGCATTCTACCTAGCTATCTCTCTTTCTTTCTTCATCCATGAGTGAACATTTAGGTCGTTTCTACATCTTGGCCATTGTGAGTAGTGCTACCATGGGCAGGGGGGTACCGACACCTTTTTCACAAATTGATTTCTTCCCTGTTGGATATATACTCAGAACTGAGATTGCAGATCATGCAGTAGCGACATTTTTAAACTTTTGAGAAACTTCCAAACTGTTTCCCATAGTGTTATACATGCTAATCCCATGACCACTAGAGTTCCTTTTCTCTACACCTCTGCCAATACTTGCTATTTTTCGTTTTTATTTTTGTTTCTATGAGTCCATGTTTGCAGTCCACAATGTTTACATTCCTTGTGTGGAGTTGGTAAGTGGACCTAACACACTGTAATTCCTGTTTCCATCCTCTTTCCTGCCTCTTCCTTCCCCTTCCTCCATCTTTTGATCCACTTCCTGTCTGAGAAAGACCTATTTCCCTACCTCCTATTATCTGTCTTTTATTTTGCTCTTTTTCTGTAATTTGGGTTCTCATATTAGAGACAACACGTGGTATTTTATATTTTAACTTTTTCAGAGTAACTATTCTAATAGGCGTGAGGTGATGTCTCATGGTGGCATTGACTTGGATTTTTCCGGTGATGTGCAGAGGTCAGCCTCTTCTCCCACACCTGGAGGGTGGGCCTGGGCCCTGCCACCGCTGCTGCGGGGAGCAGGGGGTGGACTTGCCTCGCAGTTGTGGCTCTGGCATCTGCAGCAGGGAGCGCTTACTGAGCAGCTGTGGGGTCTGGTCTGAAATGCTGGCACATGTGACCTGCTCTGGGATCTGAGACAGGGCTCAGCCACAGCAGCAATAGCTCTGATGCCTTCTAGAACTGATAAACTAAATACCATATGCTTACAGAATAAAGGGGAAACCGTAACAGTGTTGAGAGCCTGCTGTGTCTGGGAACCAGCTCCACCCCTTGCAAAAGAGCAAAGCAAACAAAGAGGGATTGATCGGGGACAGGGATCTCTTTGGCCTCTTAAATTGTACCATATCGTAAATGGTTTCTGAAGAAAGACTACAGAAGTTTCGCAGCACCCTCCAGCCATCCACTCTTCTTCCCATGGTCTCTATTCACACAAAGTAAAATGGAGCAACACGAAGGTGTGGTAGAGTGGAAGGGAATGTTCGTCCCATTGTGACTCACTGCCTAGTTCAAGTCCATCCACACTGCGTACCTGTAGAAAGGGGGTGGGAGGCACAGAATCATGAAGGAAACTTGTTTTAAATAGGCTGTTCTTGTAATTATTCATTCAATAAATATTCACTCAGTGCCACCATGTTTGAATCCTTTTCAAAGGAGTAAGTACAGCAGGGATAAAATGGACAAATTCACCTCCCCCCTGGAGTTACAATTAGGAGTGGGGAAGAGAACATAAATAAAACTCATAATCAGATCACATCTAAGATAGTAATGATTTCTGTGGAAAAATCGATTAGGAGAGTTAGGTCAGGAATATGGTGTGTGTGTGTGTGTGTGTGTGTGTGTGTGTGTGTGTGTGTATGGGGCAGATTGGAGGTTTTCTGTTACTGTTTTAAATGGAGCGGTTGAGGAAAGCCTTACTGAGTGTGTTAGCTTTTTCATTACTGTGATGAAATACCTGAGATAAATCAATTTAAAGGAGGAAAGGTTTATTTTGCATCATGGTTTCAGAGCTTTAATCCATGCTTGGCCCTGCTGACTTTGTCCCTGTGGTGAGGCAGTGTATGGTGGTGTGGACCATGTGGCAGAGCAGGTCTGTTCACTACGGACCTGGCTGGAAAGGAGAGTGGGAAGGAGGGAGAGAGGGAGGGAGAGAGAGCAAGAGAGACAGAGAGAGAGACAGAGAGAGAGAGAGGGGAGAGGAAGGGAGGGGAAAGAGAGGCGAGGGGAAAAGGAAGAGTGAGGAGGGGGGCGGAAGGTAGGGAAGGCAAGGAGAGGAGAGAGAGCGGGGAAGGGGCATGGGTTCTTCTCTAAGAGCACACCCCTAACTTCTTCCAACCAGGCTTTACCTCCTAAAGGTCCGACCACCTTCCTGAGAGCTCCACAGGTGGGTGACTAAGCCTTCAACCCAGGAACTTTTGGAGAGCAGTAGTATCCAAAGCATAAACACCAGGAGGCCCATTTGTGTGAAGGCTCAGAGGAGGCAGGAAAGGGCCCCTGCTGCAGTGAGGGAGGAGTGTGCAGAAGGAACAGCCGGTGCAGGGACCCCAAAGGGGAAACCTGCCTGAATTCTGGGAGTGGAGCAAGGTGGGGAGTTGAGGTCAGGGAGGTCCCTAATGCAGGAAACAGTACAGGGCTTGTAGGACGACTGTGAGCCTTTACATTTTGACTGAGTGAGGTGTGAGCTTGTAGCATCTGCAGGGCAGAGGCTTTTTCAGGCTCATTTTGGCTTCTCTGCCAAGGCTGTTATGAAGCACAAGGGCACTTGTCGCCCCCACCTACCGTACACAGTTGAGGTGGGTGAGAAGTCAGCGGATGGAGAGTTCCAGGTGGAAGTGATTTTCTTAAAGCGGGTTTGAAGGGCATGGAAAGAGCTGTGCTGCTGAAGAGACGGAGAGAAACAAAAAGGCAGACAACCTCAAGAGACAAATGGAGGCTGGCTTGCTCCTTTCCCATGACGTTCTTATTGTGACTTTTCCAAGGCTAGCTGCAAGCACCGGCTTGGCTCTTTCTGCTACTCACAAGTGTGATGTGTGTGCAATACTTCCTTGCTCAGTCAATGTGGAGAGAATGAATGAATGCACTTCATGCCTTCCATAGTCACCCAAAGGTCCATGTGGTAAGGTCTTGCTCCCCAGCTTGGTGCTTGTGGGTGGTGGTAGAAGGGAATAGGGCTTAATGTGAGTCTTCAGGTTATTGGGGGTGTGCCCAGGAAGGAGATTTTGGAACCTTGTCACTTTGTCTTTTTGCTCTTTGGCCATAAGTTTAGTGTTTTTTTTTTTTTTTGACACTGTGGTCCTGCCATGGTGTGCTGCCTTGTCACGGACCTAAAAGCAAAAACACCAGCTGATTATGGATTGAAACCTCCAAAACAATGAACCTTAATAACATTTTCTCTTTATGAGTTGACTAGGCCAGGTGTGTTTCATACGGACAGAAAGCTAGCACGTTATACCATTACTGTGGTATATCAACTTGACTGGAGTAAGAACCGCCAAGCAGGTTAGTAAAGCTCAGTTCTGGGTGTCTGTGAATGATCAACACGTAGCCCGGAAAACTGATGGGTGGGAGGATCCAGCCTGCTTGTGGGTAGCACCAACCAACAAGCCTATAGCCTGGACGGAATAACAAAAGAAAGAAGGAAGAAGTGTGCTTGTTTTGAAGGGCTCCGGTCTTCTTGAATGGGTGCATCCTTTGCTGCCCTTGCTTTTGGACACTGGTTTCCAGTTTCTTCAGCCTTCCAATGTAGACTTGCACTGGTGACTCTCCAGTCAGCTTCCAGGCCTTCAACCTTGCATGGGGCTGCATCCTTGATCCCTCTTGTTCTGTGGCTTCTATCTTCTTGGAATGAGCAGCCACTGGATCCTCTGACTCTCTGGCACAGAGATAGGCCTTACGGACTCTCCTGCCACTGGTCCTGTTAGCCTACCTAATAAGTTCTGTTGCATAATTATATATGTATTGTCTATCAATTCGGTTCTTCTAGAGAACCCTTGCTAATACACACAATGATGTAGCATCTTCAACGAGTCTTCAGGTGCACTGGGCACCCGGTCTTCTCCCTGAGTCTCTGAGTCACCTTTAACTGAACAAGCACAGCTGGAAGAGGAGTGAGGTCTCTGGGATTGCACCTGAGCACTAGGAACATGTGGGAATGGTTATTAAGCCCATTTTCACCGTGCATCTGTCTATGTGCTGCTGTCAGCTTCTAGGTTTCATTTTAAGGGCAAAACTGGGGGAATTATAGGATATGGAGGCTTCTTAAGGTTACTAGAAAAGACTGCCCAGGCCCCTTGGGACCATACACCTTCCTCTTTGATCTTCTAGGGCTCCCTTGGTCCTGGAGACTGGGCACACCTTGGAAAGATGTAACTTCATACTTTTTTTATGGTATATGGCTGAGTTTAAAGAAGAGGTGGCAGCTTGTTAAATTTTTATTTATGATGTGATTTTCAGAATTCAGTGTTCACAAGTACTGACAAGGCTGAATTTATGAAAGCAGAGGCTATTTTAATATGTTATCCTCTCAGCTTGAAATCTTGCCCCTGAAGGGAATGTCAGAATTTGGCTGCACTGAATGGCACTGCGGAAGCAGCTTGTCCTTAATAAGCACTTACCTCAATTGTATTGTGACTCAGAGTTGAAAGACTAAATTCTGTGAATTCAACTTGAAATTCACACATAGATTTCAATTCGGATAAATAAAGTTTTGTTTTCCTGGGTTTATCCTTAATTAGTAAGTTGATTCAAGTTTAATCAACATTGCTTAGTGATGGCTTTGGCTTCTTTAGCATTCTTTAACCTATTAGCTTTGAAATGTGAAGGAACTATCTCAGAGGGAATAAAGAATAATCTTTTTTCTTAAAGACGGTTTCTTCAGTAGGAAGCACTATAATTCACGGTCATTTATAGCTGGTATCAACTGGTGGAAGGCAGGCCAGGGGCCAGAACAGAGGCTGGGTCGATGGGGGCTGCCCCAGTCCCCACAGATCCCTGCCCAGTGCCTGCTGAGACAAATAGACTGACTTATTAAACCAAAGCCTTCACCCAGGGTGCAGACATACATGTCTTCATGGTATATTTTTGAAATTTGAGCTGCCCTTTGTAAAAGAGGTCTTGCCTTTTTTTTTTTTTTTTAAGAAAGGCTGCAAATCTAAGAGGCATGGAAATGACAGATCATTTTAGAGAGATATTATGTGACAAGAGAAAAAGACAATGTCATGCATTCAACTTTTTTCTTTTTAGAACATTTTGACAAATGTGTAGAGAAACCGATTATAGAACAATAGGTAGTCCCTAGAGCTGATATTCTTTAAAATAGAGAGATTTTAAAACCAGAAAAGCCCCCCAAATTCATTATCCTGATTATCAGTTTTACAAAATGTGAACTGTGGAGTAGTAAAAGTGTTAGAAGGAAAGTAACTCCCCAGTGGGAGGTATCAGGCTGTCCAGTGGTACGATGCCTCTGAGGGACTATTGTCAGAGGCCTTGGTTCAGGACCTAAAAGAGCAATGCAGCTGGATCTCCATATCTGTGGGTTCTGAATTCATGGATTTAACTCAAAGGCAGGTGGAAAATATTTGGGAAAAAATTGCATTTGTACTGAACGTGTATAGACAGTCTTCCTTGTTATTATCACCCTAACAATACAGCATAACAACTACTTCCACAAAATCTACGTTGTATTAGGTATTTGAAGTAATGCAGAGAAGATTGAAAGTACATGGGAGATATACCTCGGACATATGCAAACATTATGCTATTGTATATAAGGAATTTGAACATCCATGCATTTTGGTATCTGTGAGATGTCCTGGAACCAATCCCACATGGATATAGAGGATGAACCTTATATTTCTGATCCTGGGCCCACACAGTTCATCATGACTCTGTGTTCTGCCAGGTTTTGTCATTCAGTGGTGAAGAGCTCAGAACTATGTTGGAATCCCGGCTTCACCACTAGTGGGGTCATATGATGGTGGGCAGGTCTGTAAAGTGAGGGTAACAATCATGTGTAGTTCTTAAGTGGTTGTAGAGGATTAAGTGAACTGATGGCTGTTAAATGCGCTGGGATTTACCTCACGAGTCCTTCCTGGTTTCAGCCACATGAGGCACAATGCATCACCTCTCACTGTGAAAGAGAGGGGGTTATTTTCAAGAGTGAAAGGATAAATCAGTCCTCCACTGACACCTCTAACCCTACCTAAGTGATGTTTATACCTCTATTTTCCCTTTGGCAAGCAAGTGTGGCATTTTGTGACGGAGGAGCGTGTGTTTGGGTTTGCACTTTGGGTGGCATCTTGAAATTTCTGTTCTTCCTCTTTGTCACGGGTGAATAACCAAAGAGAAGGGCTTTTGATTTCCTAGGGCCTAGGAGGCCAATTGGGGAAGGCGAGACTGGAAGCACATGGGGGATCACCTTGTTCTCAGACAGTTCTCGAAGGTAGAGAGAGTTGCCTCTTCTGCTATAGAGCAGACAGAGAAGCCAGATAGAGAAAACTTGGCTGCTTGTCTTGTCTTCCCTGATTCTGATGGAGGGTTGGGTTTGACCTCATCAATGATATTTTATAGATTAGGAGCCCTCTTCAGGGGTCTTATAACTTGTTTTGGTGGGAGATGTCTTACTTTTGTTAGTGGTTTAGTACGCACCATCCCCAAAGGATCCTGGAGGCTCTGTTTGGCTTTGCAGGCAGGATGTGGAGGCACTGAGGACCTAAAATATGAGCAGCCCTCCAAAAAAGTTCAGTGTATAATTTTACATTATTTCTAAAGCTGGAAATAGATGATTATAGACATTGTTGCCTTTTGATTTGCTTTTCCTTCTATGCTTTTGTTCTTTATCCTTATTAGTAAGTGGAAACAAACAGTATTTGGAGATCTTTTCCATCTTTTTTAGATTCTATTTCCCATATTTTTAGTTTTTTTCCCAAAAGCAAGAAATGACTTGCATTGGTGGTTCATTGTTTGAATTCTTGCCTATCAATAAAAGTAAGTGATTGATCCAAGGTAGGGTACATTCAGATTGTGTGTGTGTGTGTGTGTGTTGCATATTTGGGGATTCTGTATGTGTTTTTCTTCCCCGTAAAAGTGAAAATGAGAGTTCCAAACCTGACTTCTGTTATAAACACCATGAAGGGAAACTGCCTGAAAGATCAAATGTGGATTTTCATTGCTCTTTCTTTCCACCTCTGCTCTGGAAGACCCCAATTTCTAAGGTGCGCTCTGGGGGACAGTGAATTACAGCTGTCTCCATCCTATTCCACAAAATAACAAACTAAAAGAAGAGGGCAAATCAAGGGTTAGGACAACACAAGCTGCTGCGGTCAGCTTGTGTCACCCTGCTGCCCATACCCCATTCCTCTATTCTCTAGGGGTTTTCTTTGGGATTGTGGGATACAGAGTACTTGAAGCCTTTATGTTAAAAAGCTTGACTTTGTCCTTTGAAAGTGGGAAATGATTTCAAAGGAAGTCACTTTTTTTTGGGTCAGGGTCAGGCTGGAGAGACTGTAACTTAACAGAACTTTAGAATTTAAGAGTTGAATGGATCTTGTCCAATTTCATTTTCTCAAAGGAGAGATGGGAGGCTCAGGGAGATTAAATTTCTTCCTGCACGACCCATAGCACCAGTTTAGGGTAAGTTTGGCTTTGAATGAGTAGAGATAGAGTGAGAATCCAAAGCATGAGCTGTGAAGGAATAAAAGTAAGCAGATTCAGATCCAGAACTGATTCCTCTGTAAGGAGGAGTTGCCATTGTTTCACATACACATCATGTTGTATATAACAGAAAGCATTTAAAGAACAAATTTGAGCATACATTGCTGTTGTGGCTTATAACGAAAATGTTCTCCAAAAGTCTTGTGTGTTTGGAAGATGATTAGATCATGAGGGCACCGTACTCATTAGTGGATTTGTCCATTGTTGAGTTCCGTAGCTAAATGTGTTGTTACGAGGTGGGGCCTGGTTAGAGGTGGGCCACTGGAAATGTAACCTGGAAGAGTGTACTTCTGTCCCTGGTTTCTCTCTTTCCTGTCCACTTCGTGGCTTCCGTGACATGAGCAACAGCTTTCCTTCGCAAGACCCTTCTGCTAGGCTGACCACACTGTTTCTACCTTGGAGTCAGAAGATTATGGATGGAACCCACATAAACCTCTCCTCTTTTAAGTTTTGTGTAGTGGATATTCATCCCAGTGATAGGAAAGTGACTGAGTTTGGTACCAGGAGTAGAGTTGTTGCTGTGACTGTATCTGATCACGTGTTTAGAAGTCTTTACTAGTTAGTGGGAAGAGTTTGGAAATGTGATCTAGAGAAGACCTAGAATGCTCTAAGCAGAACATTATGGGTGATTCTGATCTAAGTTCAAAAGATCAGAGTGCTGATAGGAAAGAAGACAGTAAAGGACAACCTTAGGAGATTTCAGTTGTGAATAAGGACTCCACTGGCATTTATGCTAGAGCCCATGTGTGTTACACTCTGCAGAAATTTTGTCTTCATTTTGCCTGTCCTGAGACTTTGCAAGAGACTGAAATTAAGAGTGACAGACTAATTTATTTGATGGAGGAAATTTCAAGGCAAGCTAACATTCAGGCTGAGGCCTGAGTACTGGTGGCTACTTTTAGTACAGTGAAAATAAAGAGAAAAAAATAGGCAAATGATTTGAAGAACTCGCAGCTTGCCCGAAAGAACATATATGCAAAGTTAGGGCCATGGTAAGTGCGGTTTCTAAAAAGATTAGCATTAAAAAGAAGCCAAGTGCTTTACATCTAGACAATAAAAAAAAATGGCTTGAAGATATCAGGGATCAGGAAGATCCTATCCTTCACCGGCTCAAGGGTGCACAGCTATACAGCTTCATTTGAGAAGAGAGTCCCTGGAATGCTTGCTTGAAATGAGTTGCTTAGGGAATTGGTTATCTGGGGTTCACGTCACTGTGGCCAGTCATCCAAGCCACTCAGAGGTCGCTGCAGCCGTGTTCCAAAGGTGTCTGGCTGTTGCTTGAGCTGGCTGCGGAACCTAGCATCATCCACATGGTGCTAGCATTTCAGGTACATGGGATGTCATAGTTATGGGGTCGTGGAGACTACCACTCAGATCTCAAAGGGAGGCCTGGGAGAGCAGGCAACGTGTCCCGGAGAGAGCAGTGCATGAAGCTGTGAGAGTGAGCCCAGAGGTACAGGGAAAACCCAGGAAATTAGAAAACATTGATTGCCTGCTGAGAAACACCATAGATAGTGAGCAGAGGCAGTCCAGGAGAAAGGCCATATGGGCTGCAAGTGGCAATGTCATAGGGGTAGGGCCGCCCAAGATCGTTGGAATTCACGTTACCGAAACTCACCCTGGGTGCTGTACATAGAACTACAGAATCTAATGTTTGCCCTGCTGGATTTGTTTCAGTTTTGCTTTGATCTGATTCCTTCCTATCTCCCTGTTTCTCCATTTTGGAGTGAGAATGTTTACCCTGTGCCCTTATATGTTGGAAGTATATAACTTTCCAATTTTTATAGGAGCTCACAGCTAAGAGTTTGTTTTGGGTCTCAGAGGATATATTGGACTTGGACTTTTCAGAAATGCTGAAACTATTAAGACTGGCAATTCTTAGAGATAAACTAAATACATTTTTTATGATGCACATGAATCTTTTGGGAACCAGCAGCAGAATGTTGTTTGAATCTAAAATGTCTCTCAAAGGCCTTAAACATTTGGAAGGTGGTGGATTCATCCGTTGTTGAGTAGTTGAATGTGCTGGTAGGAGGAGGGTCACTGGGGACACGATCTGGGATGGTATATTCTTGTCTCTAGCTCCTCCCTTCACTTGCTGCCCACTGGCTGTCATGGCATGAGCAGCAGCTTTCCTTTGCCCGGCTCTTTCCCCATGCCATTTCTGCTTTGGAGCCACCAAATTACGAACTGAACCCACTGGAAACTGAGCCAAAATAAATCCCTCCTGTAAGTTGTGGGTGTTGAGCATTTTGTCTCAGTAATGGGAAAGTTGCTAAATAGGTATTACCTGCTTAGTGGAGAAAATCAATAGTGCATGACAGAAAAAATTCCTGGGCTTGGAATGAGAATGAGGAGGAATTGGGAGACCTGGTCTGGTCCCAAATGGCTGATGAGGCAGTTTTCTATTTTGGTTTCCTAAAACCTCATTTGTGTCGTTAAAGATTAGATCATGGCAGCGGGGTGACGGGGAGGAGCCGGGTGGTCTGCTGGGAATAACCCCATGGACTCTACCAGGCCCCTGGCAGTGCGGTGATGGGGTGGAGCCAGTTGGTCCACTGGGGGCAACCCCGTGGACTCGACCTGGCCCCCGCAGTACGGTGACTGGGCAGAGCCGGACAGTCTGCTGGGGGCGACCTCGTGGACTTGACCTGGCCTCCAGCAGCTTGGAGACGAGGCAGAGCCTGGAGATCCACTCGGGGTGACACCATGGACTTGACCAGACCCTGGCAGAGCCTAGCCTGGGCAGATCCCAGAGGTCTGTTTGGGAGACCCTGAGGACTCGACTGGACCTCTGGATGCCATGTGTCCGTGCAAAGCCTAGTGGTTTGCTGGATAACCTCGCTGACTTGACTGGACCCCCCGATGGCCTTGAGGGTTTGTCAGTGGGGCCTTGACCATAGTGAACCTGGTTCCCTGCCTATCTACTGTCTTTGAGCATGGGTGTTTTTCCACCTCCTGCCATAGCAATTTGTATACACCCATATATGTTATAGCATAATTTGAAGCAGCTATGTCTCTTCCCAAGGTGAGAGTCCAAGGGTGTAAATAAACCCAAAAGTACAGTTTGCAGGGAAGATGACTGATTGGGTGGTAGAACAACAGAGATGAGGGTGGAGAAAATTGTAATCAAACGAGCCATCATCTGTATAACTGAGTAACAAATGTGAAGATAACGTTATGTAATACAGCATCCAGAACTAATTCCCTACTATGTTCTCTATAATTTTGTATTTCCTTCATTGTTTTTGTGTTAACAGATGTGAAGATAACTTTATGTAATACAGCATCCAGTGCTAATTCCCTACTATCTTCTCTATAATTTGGTATTTCTTTTAATGTTTATGTGTTAACTAATGTGAAGATAACATGATGTAATACAGCATCCAGTGCTAATCCCCTACTATATTTTATATAATATTGTATTTCCTGTATTGTTTAAGTGTTACTTTGGTTTATATGTCTCCATTCTTTTGTCTTTAAAATAAAAAAAGATTAAATCAGATAGTTTCTAAACTGTACTGTAGCACTAAAGTTCTAGTATTTGTTGGGACATAGTTTCTATAGTATATGACAGAAATAAAAAAATAGCAGATATCCATTCCTTACAAATGGAATACTACTCAGCTATAAAGAAAGATAAACTGGAGTCTTTTCTAGGTAAATGGATGCAACCAGAGACCATACTCATAAGTGAAATAAATCAGACCTGCATGTATAAACATCATATTGTCTTAGTGTAAGAAACTGTGGTAGATTTTTTTTTTTTTTTTTTTTTTGCGGTACTGGGGATTGAACTCAGGGCCCTGCGCTTGCTAGGCAAGCGCTTATTCCACTGAGCTATTTCCCCAGCCAGTGTAAGAAACTGAAAGAGTAAATAAGATCCAAAAGGTACAATAGATATTGTGAAAGGGAAAGAAACTGCTCAAAAGGAAAGAACAACTGGGATGGGGGAAAGGAGAGAAGAAGGAGGGGAAATTATATATATATATATGTATATATATATATATTAGCTAACATAATTGTACTACTAGTTTCTATTCTATTAGTTCACTGAAAGGAACAGTTAGTGGTTATATTATTTGATCAATTTTGCATGCCTATGTATCTGGCAATCTGAGCAACTGCTTTGAAGATAGCAATATAAAATGTAATAACCATTGTTAATTTCCTATCATCTTGTTTTGAAATTCTGTATAATTTTTATTGTCTTTTTTCCTCTTTAATGAAAAAGCAGATATAAACAAAGTAGATCTCTACTTTTCTCATGTAAAAGGTGGAGCTGATCTGGTGACTCTGCCTTCAGCAACGCACGCTTTTTCTGTGTTGTTGCTGTGCTAACATAAAAGCGTCCCATTATCTTCACAGTCCTCCACGCCTGGTCATTATGATCATATTGTGAGCAGCAGAATGAAGGTAAGAGAAAGAGGACAGGAAAAGTCCTTTCCTTTTAGGAGCATAGCTCAGGAGTTGCACTTGCCGCTTCTGCTCAAACCCTAGTGACGATAAGTTCCTGAAATAGTGCATAAGGGCGCTGTGAGATGTAATCTTTTTTTATTCTGGATGACTATGTCCCCTAATTATAAGTTCTAATTCCATAGGCGAAGAGGAAATAGTGATTGTGATTGTCAGTCATTGTCTTATGAGTCATGTTTCAGAAGACGTAGAGCACAGGGCTCTTCCGATGCTAAGCGAGGGTTGAGAGCTGAGGGCTGAGGTAGACATGTTGTCTTTGAGCCATGGCAAAAGCCCACCTTGGAGGAGTAAGAATGATGGGCCTTGGCGACCCTGGTGCTAAACTCTATCATTCAGGTAGGTAGGTAACGTGGTAAGCCCCGTGTGGGGGAATCTGCTCTGTTCCCAATGTTTCCTTTTTTTCTGTGGTCTTATTCTCTAGCACAGCAGATGACAATAGCCACATTGTCCCCTCCACCCTTCACGGCAACAGACAAGCGTGGATACCTGACTTGTGCAGTGTGGAGCTATGGCTCAGTCATGTTGATTGGAGGACATATGCTTGAACTTGAATATAATAAACTAAGATATGGGGTGGTGCTATCTTTCATCATGAGGATGTAGAATCAGAGGAAACCAATCCTCAGACAGAGAAAAAAGAAGCAGGTATTCAGGGAGAGGAACACCCAGCCCCCAAGGAAGGGCTTGAAAAGACATTGGCAGGGGGCTGCCCTGATGTCTTTGCTCCCTGTGACTCTGTTTCTCACAAACTGTGGTGCATATATTCCTATTAAATCTATTAAAACACGCTTTAAATGTGTCACATGTATTTAGAGAGAGCTTATTTTAAAAAAATTGCTCATCTGACAAGTTGAAGTTTTTTTTTAAACAAATCTTAAAATCTCATGCACCATCTTAACAGTTAATGCCTTGCAAATTTCAATTTTCTGCTTGTCAGTAAAAGTGACAACTCAGAGGAGACTATAGAAATTGATTCACCTAGCTAAACTTATCAAAAGTGGGCAAGTTAAATAGGTCAGTCAATGGCAACCAAAACCACAGTGTCTTTCCCCAAATAAAACAGCTAGAAATCCATGTAGGAAGGGGTGAAATGCATTGCAATGGCTTAGAAGCAGATATTGAAAACAGCTCATCTTTATTTTTAAATGTCTTCCTTCAGTTGAAATGAATATGTGGATGTGAAGAAGACCTTAAGTTGGTACTAGAGGGCAGCACTCACTATACATTTGTAAGTTGACTTCAAAGGAAAAAATAGACAGCCAAGTCATCAACTTGCTTAAATAAAATTTAAGAGTGGAGATTCTGATGAGAAAGAGTCCATGCTGTGAATCCCCCTATATAAAATGTGAAATCTACTAAAAGAAATAGAGTGAGACTTCAGTTAACTGGAACCTAACTTAACTAGGGCTTTTGATTATTATTATTACATTAATCTTATCTTACTGAAATCAGTGATGTAATAAAACAAATCATGTTCTAGAAGTTGTCCTAGCTGTAGGCTTTTTACATTTTTCTAACCTCTGATACTTATCTAGAACCACAGAATTGGCTAAATAATTGGGTTATAGAGCTAGTGTGATTTAAAGGTCATATAGTACAATGGTTTTCAACATTGGCTGCACTTCATAATCATCTGGATTAAAAATCCTGATGTTGAGGACACAGCTCATATTGGTGACAGCAGAATCTCTGGATATGGGATCCAAACATAGAAATTATAAAGAATTTTCCAGATGATTCCAATTGTATAGTCAAATGTCAAAGCCAAGGGTCTTTACTTCTTTACCCAAGGAAAAAAGTGATGACCCGGACTGCCCACTGGGAACAGAATCAGGGCTGTAGTCTAGGACTTTTCAGACCCAGTCTGGTCTCTTCCTATTATGATACTTAGGCTCCCAGGCGTGACCTCATGCTGAATGCTAATCCAGCACTGTCTAATTCTGATGTGCTACCTAACCATTAGAACATCTTATTATTGTGGCTTGTGACTGATAGGTCTTGGGTGGGGCTGAGAATTTGCATTTCCAGTGTATTCTCAGATGCTGCTGCTGCTGGTCCAAGTATCACACTTTTAAGAATTTTGTTCTCAGCTCTCCCTGGACTTTGTCTCTACCCAAAACACACCTGCCCAGCACTGAGGTGGAAGATTTGGATGCTGCATCAGTCAGGGATGCTATTGTTGCTTGTTAAGATATAGCCATGCTTGTCTAAAGCTATTCTGTTCACTCAGAAGCTAAGAGTCATCACAGATGAACAGTCCATTATATCAAGGGAATCTTGATATAAAGAATAATTTGCGGAATGATAACATTCGGCTGCTTCATTCCTGAGTAGGCTGTTTCTTATCCCCTAGAGAGTAAAAGATGTGTTTTGTAATGAGCAACACCGAGGAGGTTAAAGGTCACTGACAAGGACCATTCTTTACACAGGGTACGTGCCCGAGCTGCGCTTACTGGCCTCCACATGTGGCCAGGGATGGAGAAACTTACTGGCGGTGGGATAAAACCCGGGCACCGAGGAAATCCAGGCCTAATCCCCTCCCATAAAACAAAGTGGAAGATAAGTGAAAACGGTTGAAATCTGAAAGCAAATGGCTGAGTTCCTCCACACTGGGCTGTAAAAGGGGACCTTCGTGACATAGTATTTATAGGTTTGGGGAAACCTGACAGGGTGTTGCTATAAATGCCAGGAAATACACAGAACAGTGGTTTTTGTGATGGGAACACATCTCATGATGACTGTAGCCAGGATGGGAAAGATAGTGGTGTGTGTATGCGTGTGTGTGTGTGTGTGTGTGTGTGTGTGTGTGTGTAGGAGGTGCATTGGTTCTGTTCACATGGCTGTGAGCAATCCAACTTGGTGAATGGGGAAAAGCTGCTAAGCGAGGTCCCTGCAAGCATTGTAGCAGAGACGAGTGACCGTAAGTCACAGAGGGGCTCCATGTAGGGGCTGGCATTAGGACCTGGAGAATTTGGGTTTATAGCTTTAGGGTTTTCTCTAAAGAGCTACCTCAAACCAAATTAGGCCCAAAAAGCTGCTGGTTGAAGCAAGTGTATGTTTATGTGGCCATTCCTGTGCCAGGATGTACCATTACTTTATAAGGCCACAATCTTTTGTATCATGCACTTTAAAGCAATGCTGCCTCCTTTGTGTAGGTATCAGGCTGTGATGAAGATCTTTCACCAGTCAGCCAATTATTTCTAAACTTTTAGGGTTTGCCCTTGTTCCTGGTCTGACCCATGGAATACTTTTGATAGATAAAAAAATTTCTTAATATACAAAAGAGTAGCTAACTGGAACTTTGGAAGTTATTCTCCCTGAAAAAGAAAAGAATACACTATGGACTATTTAGAAATTACTTTCAAAATCTAAAGCGCTCTTTCTAATTGCGGTCCTGCAGCAATCTTGCACAGACACACTGTTTGGGGGAAAGGGTGGTCTTTTGTCTCTGACTCTGAGGAACATGAGCTCTCTGTTTCAAAGTGGGTGAATCAACCAGGAGGATTTTCAACTGTAGTTTAAGCCAAGTGGACGCTTTGGGTTTTCCTGGAGCTTGTCAGAATTCTATTTCTGGGTAGCTGCATTGTGATGGAGAAAGACAAGAGGGGGTGTAGGGGGAGAAATCAGAATGAGAAACGCGCAAAGGGAAAACAGATGTCTGGAAGTCACGAGCAGAGCTCTCCTTTGCAGTGTTCAGGAGAAACAGCTTTGGACATGAACAGCAAACATAAACAAGAAAGAACTGATGGCTCTAGAGCCACAGTGTGGGATGTCGCCTGACTCCCCACCATGCTCTTTCTCCTCCCAAGTATTTAATGATGCAGTTGGTGCTGTGCAGCTTACCTGACTCCAGTCCACCTGTCTCAGTTTCTACTGTCCAAATTATGGCTCTGGTGTCCTGTCCCCTTAGTGCCTGCCCCCTGCCAGTTCAAAGAAGCCACTGGTGTCTGTCGGGGTAGGCCAGCAGTTATGAACGTGTGGTCCCAGGACAAGCAGTACCACCTGGGAATGTCTAGAAATGAAGAATCTCAGGCCCCACCCCAGATTTACTGAGCCATTGCAACAGACAATGAAGGAGGTGAAATTTAGAAGAGCAGCTGGGTCCTTTTTTACCCCATCCCCAGAAGACTCCTTGTTTTGCCCACAAGTTAGACCCACTCTCTGGCCACTGTGGAGATGATCTTGGCTTCTTAGTTATGTCACTGCTAGTAATAGGGAGAAAGACTCTCCTAAGAAGCAGGTTGAACAGCTTACCCCATTGCCAGTGTCCTCTTTCTGTCACTCTTCCTTATCCTCCAGTATGGTTTGAATGTGTCACCTCACAAAGCTGTCTTCTTTGGAACTGTTCTCTTTTACATGCACATGTGCCAAATGCACAGATGTACACACAACATATATGCACATGCAGTGTCAGAAACATACACACATGCACTTTCTTTTATATATACTCTCTTACACACACTCTTATGCACACACTGTTATACACACCCCATTTTACACACACACATACAAAGTATGAAAGGCAGAGGGCGTCTTTTACGCTTTTACTTTCTTCTCTCCTGGGAAAGAGGCAGACAGCAGCATCTCTTTGATGCCAACTGTTAAATATTGCTCACAGAGCTGCTTTCCACATGTTTTGGTTGTTGAATTTTCAATTGCACATTAAATAGTTCATGGATCTACTTAAATGAACTCCTCCTTGCCTTCCATAGTTGAGTCAGTCATATGGTGTTAGAGATTTTCTTCTGTGGTCCAGTGTGCTGATGGGTGATTTAACATGGCATATTTATTAGAGCCTTTGGCTTGGATTCCTCTTGCCCACAGTGATCTCACTTTCCTTGAAACCTGGGGGCTGATTTTGGCTTTTTGTTACAAAGGTTATATTTCTTTTAGGTTGTCCATGCATTTTAGGCTTTCTTATGAGTATAGCTGGTAGAAATGACTATGCCATTTCCAATCCCCCGGCAGAAGAAAAACAAATTTTAATCCTGACGTTTCTAGAAAGATTCATTATGGTAACCATGATCCAGCTATCAAAAAATAAGAAGACTCTTACTCTTGTGTTTGGCTCCCAAGATGGTTCTAAGAAATAAAAATAGATTTGTTTTTGGATGACACTGGAGAAAAATTACGTTATTAAGAACTTTAGCTGGTCTTCTTCTGTTTTATCATTTCCTTTTGCAACTTGTCCTAACTTTTCAATAAAATCTTTTGAATATCTTCTAAGCCTAGTGTAGATTTTTAGGAAAGTGAAGGGACGGAGTGGAAAGGGGTAGAAGTGGGGCTTCCTCATCATCTTCTTTGGTGAGTTAAGTGGGAAGGGAGATCTTAATTTGTACATGGCCTGCTAGCTATAAAAAGGCATTTGGTCCCCTCAAACAGTGGTCCATTGATTCCATAGGAAAGCTGGAGAAAGACCAGAGGTGGGGAGGACAGCATCTGGAGGGGATACTCAAGGGCGGTATTCAATGTGTGACCTTATGTGTCATAGGTATCTTGGTACTTAAGGGGACAATTGTACGGGAATCCAGGAAAAGTCAGAGCTAGGTCTTAATAAGAGTGGGGCTGAAAAAGTGAAACAAAGCTCTAAAGACGGAAGACACAATTTGTAAGCTTGGCTCTGTGCTCTGCCATTTCAGGGCTCTGCTCCACCATCATCTGCTCCTTTGGATGACCTCCGCTGACCTGTTTTCCCCGATGTCCACTCTGAATAGCTTTACTCACCCTTCTAAATCCGTATTTCACCTTCCCCTGTCCTGCTCTATCCCCTGGGAGCCTGAATCATGTAAAACAAAGATCACTAGAAGCTAAGATATGGAAACCAAGTGTTAACTTGCCAGGCAAATACATACACAGCAAGAATAAATCCAGTGTTCTCAGAGGAGGAAAACAAAGAAGCAAACAAACAACACCCAGGAAGAGGTTTCAGGGTGGTTATGCTAATTAAGGATAAAAAATGAGTAGTCTTGATAAATCTGACCCCAACTGGTTAAAACCAGTCCTATTGGTCATTGGTGAAGAAAGAGCCTATAGAACAGCCTAGTGATGGCCTTAGCCACCTGAGTCACCCAGAGTTCACAGTGTTCCATCTCAGCTCACCAGTGCCAGCTGCAGTGCACCACATGCTCAGTGTTGACATCTTGTTGTACAAGTGCTGCTCTGAGGACACTTTCCCCCTATACCTGAGTGGATTGTCTATTAACTGTGGCTTGGTTTGACCAATGGAGGCAGCACAGAGGATTAGGGGGACAGACAGAAGAGGGGGAGGCTAAGAACATATCCTCTCAGATCCTCTCCTTTCGGGGTGCTGTGAGCCAGCTGCAACCTTCTGCCCAAGGTGGCCTTCTCCACTCAGCTCCCCTTTCCTGGTTCTGATGAGCTCCTCTCCCTGGTCCCTGAGGCACATGGGTAGTAACATTTCCTGCTACTGTAAACTTTCAGGTTTTGCACCATCCTTAGTGATTTTCCTAAACCCTGGGACAGCTTGGAAGACAATCTTTTTTATCCAACCTTCTTCAAGTTACGCAGTTTGACTGGATGGTCCTTTGTCCATTAAGATCTTGGCAGATACAACACACATTGGCTATTTTTTCCTGCCTCATCCTTAATCCTTTTGATGCCCTCCAAGCTTTAGCTCACACACAGTCCACTGTGGTTCTGCTCTCTATGTTGCACCTTTTCAGTCTGAGCTTCCCCTCACCATCTCTTCGCATTTCTATTAAAACTTCTGAGCAAGCAGCAGATGGACTGTTCCATCTGAGCCACATCAGTTATGCCTGGAAAACTTATAGATTGGCTCATTTGTTCAACTACTCATGGTTCCATGTTCTATAGCCAGGGGTGGAGGAAATAACATATATAGTATAAAATGTATGTGGCAGGGCTGGTCCCCTAAGATGGAGAAGTGGCCAGAGCAGATGCTATAATTGACATACAATTTTTAAAAAAATTGTGCCTACAATATACAAAACATATTAAGATGTAATTGACTAAACTGTAAAATTTCAATGTACAAAATGTGATGTTTTGCTATTTACACACAATATGAAATGATTACATGAAGAATAAAGCCACTTAACATCTCTATCACCTCACATACTTACCGTTTATTTGCTTGTGGTGATAATATTCACAGTCTACTCTCTTAGCCATTTGCAAGTTGTCTTAGCTACTTTCTCAACACTGGGACAGATGTCTGAGACAAATTAAAAGAGGAGAGGCTCACGGTTTATTCCGGCTCACGATTTCAGTCCATGGTCTGCAGGCTCCGAGGCAGAAGCAGGGTGGTGAGCAGTGTGGTGGAGGAAAGGTGCTCAGCGGGGGCCAGGGGACAGAGAGGAAAGAGAGGAGCCAGGGACAAGAACTCAGCCTTCTAACAGCACGTTCAGCTACTGAATTCATCAGGGAGTGAATCCACTGGTAAGCCCAACACCTCCATGCAGGGATTATCGCGGGATCCAAGTCCTCAGCTGGATTCTTTGGTCTCTAGTGTGTGGACAGATTCCCTGCACTCTCTTGTATATGATTCTTTGGATGACTATTATAAATAATCTTATCAAATATGTGTCCTGTATTATATTGTTTCTCCTTGCAAAAAAGCCCCCCAACCAACACACAAATGATGCTGAGCAGTTTTTATTTGCCTGTTGGCTATTTGTGTTCTTTTGAGAAATATCTGTTCATATTGCCCATTTTTAATTTGGGTTATTTGCTTTTCTGATACTCAGTTACATTCCTTTTGAATATTAAGCCCTTGTTAGTTGTGTGATTACAAGTTTTTTTTATAGTCTAAAGGTCATTTCTTCACTTTGTTAATTCTTTAATTTGCTGTACAGAAGTTTTTTTAGTCTGATGTAACCCCATTTGCCTACTTTTGCTTTTGCTCTTGGGGCTTTTGGGATCATAGCCAAAAAATCATTGCCCAGACCAATCTCAGAAGCATTTTATGTTTTCTTCTAGTTGATGTACAGTTCCAGGTCTTATATTTAAAGACTTAATCCAGATCCGGGGAAGATGGCGACCGGGTGAGCAGCAAGGGAGCGAACCTCCTTAATAAACACCACCAGCTCAAGACAGACTTGGTGAGCGTGAATGCCGGAACCTCGGCTGGGAAGTTTAAACTGGGCGTATTTCTCTGAGATGCCGGGGGAGATGTGGTAGGGCGGACCAGGCTGCCGGGGCGAGACGTGGGAAAGTCCC
>PVLD010017117.1:0-42868 GCA_004027595.1 Dinomys branickii
CTTAGTCTTTCTGAGGGTTTCAGTTCCCATTTCAGATCCTTCTCGAGTTCAGGATATCCACCTCTTTCCTTTCTGTCCTTCACATGTTGCTATATTCCTATGTCTGAGTGGCATTCCTCCGGGAGGTTCTCTCTCTGCTGCCTACCCGGTTGCCATGGGTTCATACAAGGTTCATATATGCAAGCAGTATGGAGACACTTTTGTTGCTCGTATTAGTAGTTTGGGGTGAGTCCTGAAGCCTGTGGACTCGTCCCATTGCTGTCAAGAACAGGTGGTGATTGCGCAGGCCGCCGAGCCTCAAGGTGCTCACAGAGGGCGTTAGGGGTGGGAGCTGAAGCCCAGGAACTCAGTTCATGCTTCCTGCTTGATGTTGGAGTGAGAAGGGCATGGGGCCGTGTGATCCACCTCCATCTGCAGCTCTCTCTTGCTGTTGTGCTCCAGTTCCCGTTTGTTCCTTGGCTGGATCCCTGGGAGTTGCTGTGGCTCTGATGTCGCTGCTGATGCACCCCACTGCTCCCCACTGGCAGCCGCACACAGAGTGGAGAGGCAGGAGGCCACAGCCTCGAGGCAGGCATAGAGCTGGGTGTGGTGGGATGTGTACTGGTTGCTCTGGCTCCACCTTGCCTCCAGGTGCTGATTAGGAAGGTTGCTGCAGGGTGGGGACTCTGCTTCAGTGGCTGTTGCAACCTCTCATCCTCACACTGGATTTGACAACAGTTCCCAACCACCATTGCCTCTTTTCCTGGCTGCGCCTTCTCCTCTCCAGACCTGGACCAGTTCTTGTAACTCCGCTCTCCCCTGGCCGAGTCGGGAGGCTTCCATGAGCGTGGGTCTCTGAAGCTTAAGCTGCGATTGCTGGAACGAGGGCTTGGGCCAAGCGTGTGTCTGAAGCAGTGGCTTCCTCTTTCTCCGTCTCTTCTCCCTCTGACTGTGCCGCGGTGGCCCTCCGATCCTTTCCTCTAGGAGAGGTTTTGCTTGGTCTTTCCTAGGGCTTCAGTTCCCATTTTAGATCCTTCTTGGGTTCAGGGTACACACCTCTCTCCTTTCTGTCTTCATATTGCTATATTCCATTGTCTGGGTGGTAATCCTCTGGGAGGTTCTCTCTCTGCTGCCTACCTGGTCGCCATCTTCCCAGAAGTCCCCAAAGGCTCTTGAACCACATGGTCAGGTATAGTCACAGCAATGATCCCATTTTTCTGGTACCAAATTCTGTCTTACTTACTTTTTTGTCATTGCTGAGACAAAATACTTGATACCCAAAATTAAGGAAGGAAAGGTTTATGATAGAACTGACACCCACACAGAACCAGATCAGACCTTCTGACACAAGAGAAGTCTTTATTGAGTTGGGAGTAGCAGGCTGCCTAGTGCACCAAGGCAGCACCCAAGCTGAGCAAAGTATGGGTTTTTAAACTCTTTTTCAGGGTGGGAGTCTGGGGGGCTGGAACAGTCTGAGTGGGGGATGGGGGTGGGGTGGTGGTGTCTGCCGGCCAGAACAGCCCGAGGGGGTGGGGGGATGGGCCAGAACAGCCCGAGTTGGGTGGGTGGGCCAGAACAGTCCAAGCAAGGTGAGTTCATCAGAGTCCTGCCAAAGCAGATGAGGGCAGGTTTGCCTTTTGTGGCTGAGGGGAACTGAAGTGGAACAAGTAAGGGAAGGAGAGAAATATTGAGTTAAAGTTTTCCCATGAGGGGGCTGGCTGCCTTGCGACTTAGCATTCCAGACTTGATCTAACAGGAATAAGGACAGCAGTTCTTGTCAGTAGCTGATTCCTGCTGAGGAGGGGCATAGTTATTTCTTCTGGGTTGTCAGTCGGAAGGGGCTGAACTTAGAAATCTGAAAGAAGTTTAAGGTTAAAATATGGGGTTGTTAATTTTTGGACCATGTTGTGAATGAGGGAGAAAACGCAGGGCGCTACAAGGAGGACAGCCCAAATGGCGGTGAGGAGTCCCAACAGTGGGAGCAGCCAAGGAAGGAGGCTTGTCCAGATACTTGGCGTGGGAGAGGAGAATTCATTGCAGAGGTGTTGGGTTTGATTTTTAAGTTGCTGGATTTTTTCTTGGACAAGCCCCGACTGGTTAGCATAGATGTAGCATTCATTGGGAGCAACTGAGGCTGCAAGGCTAGAGGCTCTCAGAGCTCCTACCAAGACTGGTGTTCCCAGGATTACCCTGATGGGGGCACTATGTTGGGAGAGCTCAGGTGAGTAGCGGAATCTCGGTGTAGATCTGTAGGTTGGGGAGGAGGGGAACTGGGAGGCAGGTCATGTTAGAGGAGCAGCAGGGATGGAGAGAGGAGCTGCACAGGAAGAAGTGAGGGTGATGGAGGGAAGAACTGGAGTGAGATTGCAGGGAAGGGGGCTCGGGGAGCTGGCTGATCCATAGCAGGTGAGGTGAGCCCTGGTGGGGGGAGATAAAGCCAGGGGGTTTGGCGAAGTGGGAGTTGGTTTGTGCATGGGGTGGTTACCAGGCTGAACCTGGAAAGGGGCTAAGTTTTTGTCAGGTTTCAGGGGACATTGGTCTGCATAGGATCAGAGGAAGTGACGGGTGAGGGAGAGAAGGGGCAAGTAATTAGCGAGAGGGCTTGAAGCAGCAGGGGGAAGCTGGAGGAAAAAAGGCCATCTGTACGTGAGTTCAAAGGGGCTGAGGCCAGAGGGTTGGTGGGGGGCAGTGCGAAGTTGGATCAGGGCCATAGGCAGGAGGGATGGCCATAATTGCTGAGTCTCTACTGAGAGCTTAGAGAGATGCACCTTAAGGAGATGGTTCGATTTTTTTACCTTACCTGAAGACTGAGGGCAGTAGGGAATGTGCAGGGCCCAATGGATGTTGAGGGCCTGTGAAACTTGTTGGGTGACTTTGGAAATGAATCCCAGTCTATTGTCTGACTGAATGGAACAGGCAGGCTGAAATGGAGAATGATTTCTGTGAGAAGGATCTGTGTGACAGTGTCTGCTGTTTCAAGTGAGGTGGGGAAGGCTTTTACACATCCTGTGAATGTGTCCACCCTGGTGAGAATGTATTGGAGTTTTTTGTGCCTGGGAATGTGGGTAAAGTCAATTTGCCAGTCTTCTCCTGGTAGTGTTCCCCTAAACTGGTGTAGGGAAAAAGTGAGGGGAGGTGGAAGAGAGCCTTGTGGGTTTGTTTTGGAGCATAAGGGGGGTTAGGCCAGGATAGAAGACCTTTTATCAGTCTCCAGCCTATATGTAGAGAGTTGTGTACTTGGCTAAGGAACTGTCGAGTAGGGTAAGAGGGCATTGGGGAGAACACTTCACCCCAACAACCGTGATCTTTGATGGGAATGTTTGACCAGAAAAGCTGGGGAGAATGGACCAGGAGGCCCCTGTATCAACGAGGAAGAAAACTGACTTACCCACCACCTGGACTTTTACCCTGGGCTCCTCAGATGACAGCAGGATCTCATCTGCTTTGTCGGTGGGGATTTGGAGTCCCGGGCCCCGTCAGTCCTCTCCAGCCAAACCAACCAGGTGTGTCAGGGACGGCTGAGGTTTGGGCTGTTGAGCCGGGGCATAGGAGCCAAGCAGACTGTTTGGGGGCCTGAGGCTTGAGAGCTGCTGCAAGGAGTTGATGTGCTCCTCAGATGACAGCGGGATCTCGTCTGCCTCATCTTAGCTTACAGTCTGTATAGGATTCAACCCATAACCAGCAGGCTGCAAGGCGGGGTGGCATGGCACGAGGCAACACTTTAAGGCAGCAGAACACAGCAAAAGCAACAAGAGCAAAAAGGAAGAGAACAAGCCTCTTTTTCTTCCTTATATTGTAAGCAGGCTATGCCCCCTCCTGCTGGTGTAGCACTTGTACCATATCCATGCTCTGGTGTTACACAGGTTGAGGATGCTTACAAAGTGAGGATCCTGGCTCCCTGCTGAGTCCCTTAGTTAAACAACTCTCAAGTTGACACAATGTATCAATCATTATACCTGTCTACAAGCTGCTTTTAAAAACACTTAAAACTGGGGATGGCAGTACAGGCCTGCAATGCCAGCACTCTGGTAGGCTAAAGCAGGAGAATCAAATTTAAGCCACCTGGACAATTTAATAACATAGGGAGACCCTGTCTCAAAAATACAAAAGGGCTGATGTATCTCTGTGAAGGCCGTAGGTTCAATCCCTATGTTGTGTCTGGAATGTGCAGCACTGCTGCACTGGAATAAGCAGCGAAGCAGGATCAGAGACTCAGCAGCAATGAGGAATTAGAAGAACTGAATTTAAGAAAGGAAGATACTTTTTTGTAAGGAGGGAAAAGCAGAAGACACAAAGCTGCCCCGAAGAGGGAGCAGGGGGTCTAGATAGATTCCTCCACGAATCCTTTGTCTTCAGCCTCTTTTATCAGGTTTTGGGGGGACACTTCTTCTCCGGAACTCATCACAAACTGATTGGTTCTCTGGGATGTCTCCAGATGGATGCTAGGCCATAAAACCCTAACTGGGCACTTTCCTTTCGGTGGATTCATTTTCATTGGTGAGAGAGCTAGCTTATTCTTGTCATGGCCTTATGTCAGGGATTTATAGTTTGGCTAGAAGAAGTCTCATACACAAGACTGTTTGGAGTTAGTGTTAAAATAAGGGGATGATAGGGCTGGAGGTACAGCTCAGTGGGCTAAGTGCTTGCCGCTGAGCACTAGGGCCCTGAGTTCGATCCCCGGTCCCGGAAAAAAATAAAATAAAATAAAATAAAATAAGGGGATGTGTGTTATTCAGTGCAGCAATATAGGGAAACTTAGAGTGGGAATATATTTATATATTTATACACTAAATAAGGGTTTTCCTTACCCCTCCCCCCTTTGTCTCCTTTATACTTTATTGGAGGTAGGAAAGGGTGGTGATTTTGATTGCACCCGGCTTCCTCCTTGGTGGGTTTATCAGTTCTCCCTCTTGTTTTGTTAATTGCTCCCTCTGGTAAAGTTTTACCTCTTTCTAGTCAGGATTAGCCAGAAAACCTAATGAGGCCAGTGTGCTCTTATTCTACTCTTTCCAAGGCTGATTGGAATGCCTACAAGTTTGTCCCCAATCAGAGGGCAAACTAGGATAAAAAGGAGATACAGAATTAATGTAAAAAGAGCACTAGTGGCCTCTTGCCTCTCTTTGAGAGGGAGTCCTGAGCCTTTGGTTCACCTTGCTTTAATTTCCTTAGACAAGCAATTTGGATAGAAGAAGATTCATCTGCCTCCTATTATCCACAGTGTATGCCCAGGGAAACAACTGGATCCCAGCTGTGCTGGCTCTTCCTTAAACCCTGCAGTATGCCAGCACGCCTGCATGGTGCTGAAGGAGCATAGCTTGCTGTTTTTCTCCTTTGTGCTCACCGAGAAGGTCAATTAGGCCTTGATCCTCACTAACTGGCCTCCTATAGCTCCCCCTTTTTGTAATAGCAGCAGAGGAATATCGATCTCTGAGGTTCATCCCTAGGGGAATTATGTAGGTACAGTCATTCTATCTTTGGTCCTGAAGTCTAGTGTTTAATGACTATGCCTCCACCTACAGTTTCAGTGGATCAGTACTGGCTCCTTTCAAAGCCCTAGCCTTGTCTGACTGCCTATAACTATCTTAACTGTTACCCCTCTGGAGAAGTACCAGTAAACTGCTGTGAGGGGTACTTCCAGCTAAAGAGGGGCAGAGCTGTGATCAGCAGTCAGAAATACTCCCCAGGGGTCTATCTAAAGGAACTTGGTGTTCCTTTCTCAGGTAGACTGTTAATGATGAGCACGTCTTGCTGCCTCCAGACTGGTTTTCTTCACTTGTCATCTGGGAGAAGGCTTTCACTGGTTGAGGAGAGCAGAATGAGGTTCCACTATGGGTGTGTCATGGGGAGGACTTCCCCATGGTTACATGTTCCTATAAGACAGTCACACTATCTGTCCATTTCCTGTAATGACACAAGCAAACCCCCAAACCCACACCAACAGTGTAACCAGTCCCTCCCAATTCCCTGTCTCCAGGGGACACCGTAACACTTACGTTTTCTTCTTTTTCCCCCGCTCTTGTAATTTTGACCACTATAATTCCACCAGGATGCTATCTCTATCAACAATAGGATTCAAAGAATTAAGTTTACATGTTGCAAATCAAGGAGAGCTTGTGGCTTATTATGACTTATTATTCCCCCACAGCATTTTAAGAGTAGGAAAATTTATTAGAGAAAAGGAAGGGGGACTAGGAATAGATCCTGAGAGACAGGAGGGGCTCCAGATGGATTCCTAATGAGCACACTTCTCAAAAGAAGTTTTATAGAGCAAAATTATTGAGGAGCACAAAATATAGGTTAAAATTATGATCAGTCAATAAGATTACAAGTATAGCCCCTTAGGTAATATTGAATCAGAAGGTAGCAAGGACGTATGAATGCCATCATTAATCTTGGTCGATAATCTAGAGCCTTGTCTTTAGTCTTAGTCTTAGTGGTATTAATATTAGTCTTAGTGGTCTTAATGGATCAGAGAGGGTAGCCTACCCCTAATGAGATAATGGTAAATCTCATAGAGGTGATATCAATAACCCCAAGCTTCTGTTTATCCCCTGGAGAAGTATGCAAATCTAGCCTTTGTGACTTTTTCTTCTTCAGATGTGCCTCCAACCACAGTCTCAGTGCATTCCCATCTTCTGCACTGACTTCTTCAAGAGCCTAGAACTGTCTGACTGCCTACAATATTTCCACCTAACTTAGCTATCTATAATATTCCTCCTTTGAAGAGGTATCTCTAACTGTAGTTAGGGGAGAGGGGCATGGTTTCCATCTAAGTGCTTCAAGCTGACTAGGGACAGTGTTGGGGAAACCACAGCGAGGGGCCTTCTCCAGAGAGCTAACCTCATGTGCCTTGGCGAGAAGTCATGTTACAGTTTAGCAACTATGAACTTCCTTAACAAGGTCAATCTAGTGGACCCTGTCAAAAGGAGTCTGGCACATTTGTTGTTGGTTCCAACATGGATCTACATGAATACTTGGAGTTTGGCAGCTTCTAAGCAAGAATGAATAAACTTTCCAAGAAATTACAGTATATATAATTAAAGAATAAGGACTGCCATGGAAAGGCAGGTTGGGGGAAGAGCCAGGTGCAGAAACTGCTAAGGGACTGGAATAGCATTATAACCAGTTAGCCCTTAAGCCCCTCTACTAAAGGAGGTTACCTGTAAGTCTGATATTTCCTCTCATAAGTTCCTCTAGTTTTACCTGTAAGAAGATGGAGAGGTCAATGGTTTTGAAGGACAATTTTAGCTAAGGAATTTAAACATTCTTGCTGAGGTTTTATAGATTCCACTGTAGTTTTTGCTTTAATGTACCGTAACAGTGGCCAGCCGCTGGTGTAGCTGGCAATTGCCAGAATCAGTGATCAGAGCCCCCTTTTATATCTAGCTTTTATTATAATTGTATTGTTTTCACACAAGTTTTGGTTGTACTTTTCTGCTAAGTATTTAAGACCAAGTTAAAATGAGACCTGTGTTCATCAAAATTAACTTTTTGCTGTCTTTGCTGTCTTTCAAAGTCAATTAAGTCCCCTCGGGCATTACTTTTAGAACCAGGTACAGAGCCTCTCAGCTTCTCTGTCAGGGTCAGCCACCATGATGGGTCATGGTCTTGCATGACTGTATTGCTTTCTGTGAAAGCATGGGAAACTTTTCCCTCATTGGTGACCCTCTTTTGACATACTGTAAACTGTTGATTCCTGTTCTCTAGGTTCCATAAATCTCTCTGCCCAGGAGATTGGGTGACTACCAAAGTTGTAGGATCCTGTAGAAAAGGCTTCCTCATATTCTGGGTCCTCATAGACCTTGGAGGCCAGGGCCAAAATATTGGCTATCTTCTTAGCCCAGTTACTTCTCTAATTTTAGTCTCCAAACTTAAGTAGTTGAACACCCAAAAGAGAAGATCAGTTATATTAGTATTGCATAGGGAGCAGTGAGATTAATCTTGCGATTTCAACAGAATATCAGGCACTTTGAAATATAAAGTGTAATCAGAGGACTATTATTTCTTGTCAGCCATGGTTCTAGTAGTTGAATCTCTGCAGAATGTTAACAGACAACAGTTATATAGTTTTACAAAGAAAAATTCAGATCAAAGGTCACATATTTAAACATGACAGTCATGGTGACATTGTCTTTGCAACACACTTAAATGCCCATCTTAGCATAGAACAGTGTTTTTAGTCAAACATCTTCATCTGATCACAAGACATTAAATGACACAAAGAAAGTCTCACCTAATTTGTTACCCTTCAATAGTATGCCATCCAAGAAGAATGAAACTGTCTATAAATGTACCTTAGAAGTTTCTAACGTCTAGCCTTTAATTTTTAGTGTGTGACATTGTTTGGACTGCTTGGTGCCTGAACATCTCTAAATGTAGTGACATATGTAACATACATATCACATAAGTTTTAAAAAACTATCATTTGACTGGTGATCTCATGCTGGCTTAACATGTATCTCTTATCACAAGTAGCTGGAGCACAAGAGAAAGGCAGATATCTGAGTGTAAAAGAAAAGGTTATCACCACAAACAATGCTGGTTTTGTGTCTTAGAAGATCTGCACACCTGGAAGGCATGAATACCTTTGGCACACCCTAAAATTAGCAATAATGAGTGTCACAGGTATTAGAAAACCGTGGTATCTTAACTTAGCTTTGTATCAAGAATATCTTCTTTAAAAACCTTATGGTTTTACCCACAGAAAAACTTAACTTAGATGATTAACCAATGTAAACTTATCACAATAAGATGTTTAACAAGCCAGGCAAACATGGTGCTAGGTAGAGGGGTTTCAATTGACGAAACTTCCTGAGTATATAAATGAAGTACTGTAGTTTGGGGGTGGTTCTTTCTCTTCCACCCAGAGAGGAGACTTCCACCCAACCTTAGATTTCTGTATCTTGACTCTTGTTTTCCTTCACTGTCCACTGTCCCACTTCAGGAGCCTCAAGAGCTGTGTCAGATGTGACAAACTTCCCTCAAATAAGAGTATCCATGAGAGAAGAAGGAAAAGGCCATTATCATTTTTATGACTTAGCTTCAAAAATTATACCTCATCATTTCCACAGCTATTTTGGTACTGATGAATGCTATTCAATGTGAAAGGGTGGAAATCCAAAGGCATAGGAGGATTAGGGGTCATCTTGGAGACTTACATAAATAGTGAAAACATCCAAAAGTGAGAAGAAACAAATTCCTCTATAACCTTTGTCTCAAAATCTAGATATAATAAAAGAAAAGATTGATCAATGTGGTTGTCTATACATTGTCAGCCTTGAATCTGTTTCTGTCCAGGGTGAACAGGTCCCAAGAATGAGGTATACGCGGATGAATAGAAAAGAAAGAGGAAAAAGAAATACAAGAGAGACAAAATTCTGGAATCAGGGGGCTTACAGCCTCTTGGACTGCAGCCTCAAATAGTATTTTCAGTAACCTTTTATTGAGAAAGAACAAAGGAGGTAACTGGGCTAGTGGGAGGATATCAACCATTTTAGCAAGGACAATACAACTCAATTATCATAGACATGAGACTTGACTAGTTAGCCATCATGTTACCATTCATTCCTGCATATCATAGCAAAGCATTTACTATTGACCCCGCCACTCACAAAGCTTCTGCTAGAGTTCCCCCAGAACCCAGCAATCAAGGCTAGGTTAGGCCTGAGGCAATGCATTGAAAGATTAACTAAAGAATGTCCTTCTCCACAATACATAACTGTTATGACAAACCCCCCCCCCCAACAGCAAAGTCTAAGACATATGATAAACTAGAAGAATTATCTAGAATGTCTACCACAAATTTTAGAATTTAGAAAATATGAGAAAAGAAAAAAACTATGATTGTGGAAAAATGAGCAAGAGATAGGAAAAGACAGGTCATAAGGACTAAGGTTATAAAATCAGAAGTATTTGTTAGTCTTTAAACTTACCAGCATCTTCTTAATGCCTCTTCCTGTTTGGCCAGTGGTATAGCACAGTGCCAGAAGCTCCAGACCTGACAGTAAGTCCACACAACCATCCCTTATCAGCACTGTGTGCCCCTAGGTCACAGGGACTGGGTACCTGCACTAGAGTTGCTCGCTTCATAGTTTGAAACATCTGACTCTCCATTTTTCTATTTTAATGATCTTCTCTGGCTATCTTCATAATAAGAGATGGTCTCATTTGATTTATCAGAATATGTATAACCCTAAAAAAATTAAACTTTGCACACAGATCGTGTTACTGTTTGCCTCACTCTGTGTGGGCTTTATTTCAATCTCAAGTTCAGCAAGTTCAAACTCACTTTTGTTCATTATTTTTAGTTAAAAAAAAAAAAAGAAGAGAATGTAGTCTACAGTGCTACTAGCTATGAAGAGATGGCCTCAGCTTGGAGACAACTATCACAGTTGAGTTGGTTTAAGCTGCTACTATGGTTTATATGCGGATGTCCCACTAAAACCTCCTATACAGTCATAAGTAGGATCTTTAGGAGGTGATTGGATTATAGGAGCATTATAGGTGACTTGCTGTTAGGAGGTGAGGCCTGGTCAGAAGAGGCAGGTCACTGTGGAGCTCACCCAGAAGGTTCCACTTGCCTTCCTGCCACCTCTCCTTGTTACTCTCTGCTTGCTGTCTACCATGTTATGAACACTTTTCCTCTACCATGCCAATCTGCCATGCCATTCTGCGGTGGAGACAATCAACTATGAACTGAAACATGAACCAAAATAAAGCTCTCCTTCATCACCAGTGGATGTCAGGTTTTTGTCCCAGGAATGAAGAAGTAATTAAGACATATTTTTGGTACCAGAGAAGCAAGGTTGTTTCTGTGATGCTTCTTGACAATTTGGTTCAAAAGCCCCCAGAACTGGTTCACAGGAGGAATCTGGAAAGTTTCAGAGATGCTGGCTAGAGAAGCAGCCCTAGAATGTTTTAAGGTGAGCTTGATGGGAGAGTCTGGTCAGAGTTGAAAAGACCAGAAGGCTGATATTTTTCTAAACAGCCAATGGAAAAGACCAGGCTCAAGAGGTTTCAGTTGGGAAGAGGGAGAAGGACTCCACTGGAAGATGGACTCTAGGCTATATGTATTATGTTCTGGCAGAAAATTTATCTACATTTTGCTCAGGTCCAAAGACTTTGTGGAAAACTGAGATTAAAGGTGGCAGAATAATTAGTCTGGCAGGGGAAATTTCAAGGAAGCCCAACGTTTAGGCTGTTGGTGGCTTTTAACCAGTTCTACATTGAGAATCAAGAGCCCAGCTCTACATTGAGAATCAATAGCAAATGGTACAGCTGAGTGGTTTCAAGTTTTGAGTCCCACCAGGAAGGAAACTCCTATAAATATGAGGCCTATAAAGTTAGATAAGGGGAGAGCTTTGGTTGCTGCAAAGACTAGCATTAAAGAAGCCAGGTACTTTACAACAGGACAATAGGAAAGATGACTTGAGGCAGTTAAGAAACTATCAACACCCTACCCTTTGCAGAGTTAATGTTGCAAAAGACTGTGCTTTAAAAAGAGAGCCCCCCCCCCTTGGCACTAAGCTGGAGGGAGGAAGCATAGAATTGTGCATTCCTGGGATTCTATTCACAGTGCTCAGCTACCCATGCATTTCAAAGTGTTCTGCAGGTGATGCAAAATGCCAGGCTAGTATTTGAGCAGACAGCAGATGTTGGCATCATGCATCTTGTGCTGGCTTTACATGCATGAAGAATGTAAGAGTTGTGGGGTGAGGCAGGCTTCCATCCACATGTCAAGAAGAAGGCCTGGGAGGCCAGGCGAGCAGGCCCTGAAAGGGCTGTGAGAGTGAAAATGAAACTACAGTGGCAAACTGAGGACCGTGGAGGAGCCAGGAATGTGGAATATCTGAGAAAATCTGCAAGCAGGGAGCAAATCCAGCCTGAGAAAGAAGCCACAAGGGCTACAACCACCAGCAATGCCATAGGGTCAGGTTCTCAAGCTCTTTAAAGTTCAAATTTTGCCACAATTTGCCCTGAGTGCCAGACACGGAGCTACAGGATCTGCTGTTTTCTAGGTGGGTTTCTGGCTGGCTTTGGTCTCCTTCCTTTCTATCTCCCTATTCCTACCTTTTGAAATGAGAATGTTTGTCTTGTGCCATTGTATGTTGCCAGTATTTAATTTCCTTTTTATTTTTACTGGGGTTCATAGCTAAGTCTTAGCCTTAAATCTCAGAGGATATTTTGGACTTGCACTTTTTGCTAACGCTGGGGCTATTAGAACTTTGCTGAGTCTTAAATATAGTCTAAATGTGTCTATAGTCTTAGATATAGACTAAATTTGCATAAAAAATACATATGAGTGTCTTCCCCAAGAGCCCCATGAGATCATAGGTGAGAATGTTGGAAGGTGATTGGATTATACAGGTATTATAACTGATTTGGTGTCAGTAGATGGGACCTGATCAAAGGGGGCAGGTCACTATGTGCATGACCAGAACGTTATACCTCCTCTCCCAGCTCTTCTCTTGACACTCTCTGTTCCTATCCACCATGCTGTGAGCACCTCTTCTCTACCATGTCCCTCTGCCATGCCATCCTGCTTTGGAGCCAGCAGTCTATGAACTGGAATATGAGACAAAATATCTCTCCTTCTTTAAGTTGTGGTTGATGGCTACTTTGTCCCAGTGTGAGGAAAGTGACTGAGACAGCGGCCTGACAAATAAGGTGTGAAGTCTGGTGTGTGTGATTCCAGCAGTCTTGTAGCCTGAGGCAGGAAGAGCATAAGCTTAAACCCACACTGGGCAACTTGGTGAGATTCTGTTAAAAAAAAAAAAATGAGGTTAGACTTATAGGTCAGTGCAAAAGTCCTAGGTTCCATCCCTGTTATCATCTTTTCAAAAAAAAATAAAAACACCACCCCAAGGCGTGTCACCTGGGGAGAAACAAAATTCACTCATGCGACATCCTGTGCATTGAGAGGCACCACATGCTGCTAGTCTTGCCTTTCTATGAGGATGGAATTTTCCTTGTGTTTCTTGGCCATTTGTTTTTACTGCAATGTCCGTCTTTCTGTCTCTCTTTCTCCCCTATCTCATACTGGAGATTGCACCCAACTCCTCACATGTGCAAAGCACACACTCTAGCACTGAGCTACATTCCTAACCCTTTTTATTTTTGTTTGTTTGTTTATTTATAGTACTTGGGACTGAACCTAGAAACTTCACACTGAGCTACTTCCCCAACCCTCTCTTTACCTTGTTAATTTTTGAGATACGGTCTCACTAAGCTGCTAAATTGCCAAGATAGGGCTCAAACATGCATCCCACCTTAGCCTCCCAGACTGCCAGGATTATAGGTATGTACCACTGTGACTAGTTTAAATTTTTATATTTGATACAAGGTGTTGTCAAGGTTGGCTAGAAATGATAATCCTCCTCCCTCAGCTTCCCAAGTACCTGGGATTCCAGGCACACATCATCACACCTGACTCGCAATGTTTTATTTTTATTGGTACGCATTTGCAGCACCTAATAATTACTTTCATTGTGGGAACTGATGTATTTACACAACACATCTTAAGTCCTTTTACATGCCCTCCCTCTCCCTTTCCTCCCTCTCTTGGTCCAGTGTTTTCTAGAAGTAGTTTTGAAGTTCTGCTATGATTTAGATATGGTTTGAGTGTGTCCTTCAGGACTTTGTGTGTTACAGTTTTGCTTCTAAGTATGGCAATATTACGAGGTGCTGGGATCTACAAGGGGCAGGGTGTAGGAGATGGAGGTTAGGTCACTGGGATCACTGCTCTTGGAAGAGATTAAGGTAGTTCTCATGGGACCCCAATTCGTTCCCTCAAGGGGACTAACTTGTTTTACTTATTTATTTGTTTTTGTCTTTCTGAGACAGGGTTTCACTATGCACTTCAGGCTGGCCTCAAACTCACAGCGATCCTCCTACCTGAGCCTCCCAAGTGGTGGAATTACATGCATGAGCCACTATGCCCAGCTCAATTTGCTTTAAAAGAGCAAATCTATTTTACCATGGTGGTGCACACCTATAATCCCAGCACTCAGGAGGCTGAGGCAGGAGGATTGTTGTGAGTTCAAGGACAGACTGGGCTACCAAGTGAATGCAAGGCCAGCCTGACCTGAATAGTGAGACCCTGTCTCAAAAAAGACAAAAAAAAAAAAAAAAAAAAAAAAAGTGGAAGAGCAAATCTAATCCATCCCTGCTTCTCTGGCTTCCTATCTAACCATGTGATCTACCCCTTTCACATGTATTCCAGCTACAAAGCCATCTTCAATGAAGTGACTCTGCCAAGGGACCCTCAGGAGAGGTCAAATCCATGGGGTCATCTAATTTTAGACTTTCAGCCTCCAAAAATATGAGCTAAATAAATCTATTTTCAAAATATGCATTTTTAATAGCAATGGAGAATGAGCCAATACAGCTTCACAATATTATTTTTGCAAGATGTAGGAATTCCATTTATGACATTAAATAAAAATAATCAATGTGTTGAACTGAGCTCCTGTATTAGACCTTAAAAGAACAGACCAAACCACAATGGAGCCACTCATGCTAAATGCCACATAACTAAAGTAAAACTTTAAGGAGGAAAATAGCTCCTGATACAGGCTAGTTTTTCCTGAAAATAGATTTCCACCTACCTGAGTCAGCATAATAAGGAAGTACTTTGGTTTATTCCTTAAAAATATGCTTTAAAAAGGTTAGCTCATACCTATAATCCCAGCACCCTGGGAGACTGAGGTAGGAGGATCCTAGGTTTGAGCCCGGCTTGGGCAATTTAGTGATTTAGTGAGACTTTATCACAAAGATTAAGAAAATATAAAAAGTAAAGAAAAAAGGGCTGGAAATGTAGTTCAGTGCAAAGATTTTAATTTAATGCCTAGTACAGAAAGAAAGGAAGAAAGAGAAGGAGGAAGAGGAAGAGAAGTGGAAGAGAATGTAGTCTGCAAGGCTAGAGAGGACTTCAGGTTAGAGACCCCAGTCACAAGTGAGTTGGTTTACCCATGATAAATGTAATCATTATATACTGCAGATGTATACCAATAAAAAATTTAAAAAGTGACTTGGTTTAACCTGCCTATATCACTGAGGATAAATGAAAGTCACTTATTTGTAACCAGAATCATCCAGTGCTTCAAGACTCACCCCACGAAAATCCCCTGTCCCACTCCTGTCAGTACTGGAGATTAAACCCAAGGCCTTGCACATAGTAGGCAAACGTTCTACCACTGAGCTACTTCTCCAGCCATTTTTTAAAATTTTTACTTTTTGAGCTAGAGTCTCAGTAAGTTATCCAGGCTGACTTTAAACTTGGCAATCTTCCTGCCTCAGCCTCCAGAGAGTACCTGGGATTACAGGCTTGCATCATTGCACGTGGCCCATGATGTTTTGTTTTTGTTTTTTGGAGACAAGGTCTCGCTGTACAGTCCAGGTTGGACTTGAACTTATAGCAATCCTTCTGCCTCAGCCTCTTGAATATTAGGATTACAGCCATGTGCCACAATGCCCAGATTCATAGTTGTTTTTTTTTTTTTTTGAGGATTTTAAGAAGTTCTGCTATGGTTTAGATTTGGGTTATGGTTTAAGTGTGCCCTCCAGGGGTACACGTGTTAAACACTTGATTCTCAGTATGGCAATGTTAACAGCTGGTGGAACATTTTTTTGTTGTTTCAGAGACAGGGTCTTCCATAAGTTGCTAAATTGCCAAAACTGGGCTTGCCATTGTGATCCTCCTGCCTTAGCTTCCTAGAATGCTGGGACTACAGGTATGTACTACAAAGCCCAGGTAAGGGGGAATCTTTAAGAGGTCAGTCACCAGGTGTGGTGTCACATGCCTGTAAGCCCAGCACTAGGGAGGCTGAGGCAGGGGGATCATTATGAGTTTGAGACCAACTTGTGCAACAAAGTGAGCTCAAGGCCAGCCTGAACTGTATAGCGAGACTCTGTCTCAAAAAGCCAAAAAAAAAAAAAAAAAAGGTCAGTCCTAGTAGATGTTGGTAATGTCACTGTGAGCACTGACCTCAGAAGAGTTTAAGGTAGTCCTCGTGGAATCCTCATTAGTTCCCAGAGTAAGTGGCTCTAGAATAGCAAGTCTGACCATCCCTGCTCGCTGGTGTCCTGCCTCACAGTGTAATCTTTCCTTTTTGCTTATGCTCGAGCCATAATGGCAGCTTCCACAGTGTGAGGCAGCCTATATCAGTCACACCCATGTGGCCTCCAGTCTTAGACTTTCAACCTCCAAAACTGGGCTCATGAACTTCTTTTCTTTATCATGTATCCAACCTCAGGAAAATAACATTACAAGTGTAAGTCATTATACATCAGTCATAACCACCAACGTTAATGGTCTCAATTCACCAATCAAAGAAACAGACTGGTAGAATGGATCAAGTAGCAAGGTCCAACAATATGCTGCATAGAAGAAACACATTAAAAAAGAAATTCAATAGACTGAAAGTCAAAGGATGGAAAACAATATTCCATGCAACAGGAACCCAGAAAAAAGCAGCAGTAGCTATGCTCTTTGCAGACAAAGTGAATTTCAAGCTAAGACTGATTAACAGAGACAGAGAAAGTCATTACATCTTTGTTAAGGGAACAATCCAAGTGGAAGAGAAAACAAGCATAAATATAAAGCCAGATGTGGTGGCACATGCCTGTAATCCCAGCACTGGACATGCCAGAGGGGATGCTATGAGGAAGAAGGATTGCTGCAAGTTTGAGGTCAGCCTTGGCTACAAAGTGAGTTGAAGGCCATTCTCAAGATCCTGTCTCAAAAAGACAACAAAACAAAAAATAATAAATACATATGCATACTCAATTACATTAAACAAATATTAATGAACATAAAAAATCAAATAGTCAGTAATCCAATTGTAATGGGGAACCTCAACACCCACTGTCACAAATACACAGACCAACTAGATAAAAAGTCAAGAGTGAAGTATTAGAACTGAACCAAATTTTTGAGTGTTCCACTTCCATGACATCAGAATATATATTCTTCTCAGATATTCCCCAAAACAGACCACATACTAGCTCATGGAACATGCTTAAGTAAACGCAAAGGAGTTGAAATTATCCCATGGATATATCAGACCATAGTGCAATAAAATTGGAAATCTATAGCAAAAGAAAGCACAAAAATTCATAAAGACATGGAAATTAAATAACACCCTCCTGAACAACCAATGTGTCGCAGATAAAATTAAAGAAGTTGGACAGTTTCTCTAATTAAGTGATAATGCCAACAAAACATATTGCAACTTCTGGCACGCACTGAAAGCAGTCCAATGAGGCAAATTTATAGCAGCAAATTCTTACATCAGAAAAGCAGAGCAAGCTCAAATAAACAACCAAATGTTGAACCTCAAGCTCCTAGAAAAAAGAAGAGCAAGTTCAAGCTTGTATGGGCAAGAAATTATAAAGAGCAGAGGAGAAATTAATGCAATGGACATTAAGAAATCAGTACACAGACTCAATGAATCAAAGAGTTGGTTCTTTGAAAGATTAAATAAAACTTGACAAACCATTAGCCAACTTTGTGAAAAAAAAATGAAAGAAAAGACTCAAATCCATGCAATTAGGAATGAAAAGGGTGAAATCACAGCAGATCCTACAGAAATCAAGATCATCAATACCTACTTCACGAACTTACATTCTAATAAGATGGAAGACACAGAAGAAATGGACAGATTCCTAGATACACACAAATTACTAAAGCTGAATCAAGAAGATATAACACAACTAAGAGAGGGGGCAACCTTCCACCCCCTTCTCCTGTCCACAGGAAAGGTCAATAAGGCCTCAATCTCTGCTGCCAATCACATAGTCCAGTCTCCCACCCCATTTATGTTAAAAACCCTACAGGAAGTTGGCACAGATGGTCCTTAACGCAATCTGATGAAAGCAATCTATGACAAACCAACAGCCAACATCATAAATAAACCAAAAAGTGCAGTTATTATCAGAGGGAAGACGACTGATTGGGTGGTAGAACAACGGAGATGAGGGTGGAGAAAATTGATTAACTGAACCGAGGCATCATCTGTATAACTGAGTAACAAATGGGAAGATAACATTATGTAATACAGCATCCAGTGTTAATTCCCTACTATCTTCTCTATAATTTGGTATTTCCTTTATTGTTTTTGTGTTAACAAATGCAAAGATAACATTATGTAATACAGCATCTAGTGCTAATTCTCTACTATCTCCTCTATAATTTTGTATTTCCTGTATTGTTTTTGTGTTATTCTGGTTTATATGTCTCCATTCTTTTGTCTTTGAAATAAAAAAAATTTAAAAAATATTCAACACTCAGAAATCAATAGCATTCCTGTACAGAAGTAACAAACTTGGAGAGAGAAATCAGGAAAACAGCACCTTCCAGAATACATTAAAAAAAAAAAAAAAAGAAATACCTATTGGGGACCACTACAAAGTGACTCTAAGCAGGGTTTACTATCAACCAATTGGCTTTTCACATTTACTTGTGAGTTGTCTGAGGCTTAGGCACCTTTTCTGCAGTTGGGCAGCTGATTCATAGTAAATGAACCTCTATGAGTCACTGGTCACTACTGAGGCCTGTACTGACCGGTGACGCCTCAAGGACAAGGTGATCACAGCCAAGGATGCCTGGCTTCTATTCCTATTAACTTCAAGGAGGCTATGGCTGCAGGCATCTCACCCCTTCTGTGAAGGCCTTGCTGGAGATTACATAGTTCTCCTAAATTAGCATAATATTACTTGGAGGAGTCCTTGAAAGGATTCCCAAGTCCTGCCAAGATTCCTGCATTTTCTTCAGTATTCCCCCTCCCTTACTTGTAAACCTAATAAATACAGGCCACCAGAAAGTTCTTTGGCTAATTCAGAGAATATAGAAGCTGAAAGAGAATTAGTCCCTCCTGGAAGCACTGAAATCATATTCTATTGTCTCATTTTTTATTTACGCCTTTGTCCATCCACTTGCTTGGGAGATTGTGGGCCTGATCAGCCTGCAATAACTTAAGGTTGTTTAACCCGGTTTTTGATAAATAACTAGGAATCAGTCTAATGGAGAAAGTAAAAGACCTTTATATTGAAAACTATAGTACTCTAAAAAAGAAAATTGAAGAGGTTATCAGAAAATGGAAAGATAGCCCTTATTCTTGGGTAAGAGAACCAATATAGTGAAATGGTCATACTGGGCTGGGGATATAGCTCAGTGGAATAAGCGCCTGCCTAGCAAGCGCAGGGTCCTGAGTTCGATCCCCAGTACCGCAAAAAAAAAAAAAAAGAAATGGTCATACTTCCAAAATTGTCATACAGCTTTAAAGCAATCCTGATCAAAATTCCAATGGCATATCTCACAGAATTAAGAAAAACAATCCTGAAATTCATTTGTATTCAAAAGAGACTTAGAATAGCAATTCTGGGAAACAAAGAAGGAGGGGAACATCACAATCCCTGACTTGAAACTGTTCTAAAAGCTATTGTGATAAAAACCACATGATACAGGCAAAAACCAAACCAAACCAATCCAAAACAAAATTAAAAAAAAAAATCAACTCGACCTGAGGATCAGTGGGGTAGATTAGAAGATGCAGAGACAATTCAAGACATACTCAGTCACCTTATCTTTGACAAAGGAGCCAAACACCTTCACTGGAAGAAATATAGCTTCTTTTATAAATGATGCTGAAAAAGCCTGCTTTCCAAATGCCAAAGATTGAAAGTAGACCTGTATGTTTCATTATGCACTAAACTAAAATTGAAATGGAGCAAAGATCTAAATATTAAAGCAGAAACATTAAATCTGCTGGAAGATAGAATAGGTAGAATTCTTTAAAACATTGGTAAAGGCCAAGACTTTATGAACGAAACCCCAATCGCACAGGAACTATTACAAAGAACCAACAACTGGGATCTCACCTTATTAAAAAGCTTTTGCACAGCAAGAAAAACTAATAGAGTAAAGAGACAATCCACAGTGAGGGGAAAATTTTTGCCAGCTTTTCTGCAGACCAAGGGCTAATATCTAGAACATGTAAAGAACTAAGAAAAATTGGATCTCCCATATTAAAAAGACTCAGTCGAAAGATGGGCATCTGAAATGAATTGATACTTCTCAGAAGAAGAAGTAGAAATGGCAAATAAATATATGAAAAAATGTTTAACATCACCAGTCATTCAAGAGATGCAAATTGCAACAATGCTGAGATCCACCTCACTCCAGAAAAAATGGTTATCATCAAGAAACCAGCCAGTAACAACTGCTGGTGGGGCTGTGGGGAAAAAGGTATCATTTCCTACAGTTAGTGGGAGTATCGACTGGTATAACCACTGTGGAAATCAGTGTGAAGATTCCCCAAAAAACTAGGAGTAGAGGTCCACTGGACCCAGCTATTTCCCTTCTTGGCATTTTCCTGAATAAATTAAAACCATCGTACCACACTGATATATGTTCACCCATGCTTATAGTGGCACAGTTTGTAATAGCTAAATCTTAGAAGCAGCTGAAATGTCCATCAGCTGATGAATGGATAAAAAATATGTTGTTTTTTTTTTAATACAATGAAGTATCGGGCAAGCACTTACACCACTGAGCTATACCTCCAGCCCAAACGAAGGAAGGAAACATCCGTTCCTTTTTTTTTTTTATTTTTATTTTTTCCGGGACCGGGGATTGAACTCAGGGCCTTAGTGCTTAGCGGGCAAAAGGGTGACCTTGAGCTCACTGTGTAGCCCAGGCTGGTCTCTTTTTTTTTTTTTTTTTTGCGGTACTAGGGATCGAACTCAGGACCCTGCTCTTGCTAGGCAAGCGCTTATTCCACTGAGCTATATCCCCAGCCCTACAATGAAGTATCACTCTGCCATAAAGAAGGATAATCTTGAGACATTTCTAGGTAAATGGATGCATGCTGAGAATATACTCTTAAGTGAAATAAATCAGACACACGTGTAAACACTGAATAGTATTTCTGGTGTAAGAAACTGGAAGTGTAAATAAGGACCAAAATGTATAACAGACATTGGGAAATGGGAAGAAAATGTTCAAATGAGGAGAGCAAGGGATGGGGAAGGGGGAGGAAAGGAAGGGACCAAAAAAAAAAAAACCCAGAAAACAGAAGGAATAAAATGGAAACAAAGTTTTTGTAAATAAGGAGGGGAAGAAGAGTTGAAGGGAGGGGAGGAGAATGGGAAAACAGGAAGACAAAAGATATATCATGTATTATTGGGGAGCACAAATTCGTAGTGTCTAGTTTTGCATACTACCCTAAGGGATAAACAGAGGCCTTGGATTTTTGGTATCACCCTTTTGAGATTCTCCATCATCCCACTAGGGTTGGCCATCCTCTTCTACCTACTGAGACTAAGACTACCAAGACTAAAAATGCTCCAGGGCATAATCTTCATTTTAAAATCTCCTCCACCCTCTGAGTTATCTGATAATTCCCTCTTCAGTCTTCTTACTTTGTGGTCTTTTGTTCCTTGTGAGCAACTGGTCATCCTGGACCCCTGGTACACTGCCATTTTGTCTCTTTCTCTCCACCATATGCCATAATGCAGGAGACTGGGGTTCCCTGCAGGGACTCCAGTAATGTATGGGTAGAAACTCCCTATGATGAGTGTGATCATTATGTATATCTAAAATGTCCCAGTAAACTTAATTTGTAAAAAAAAGAAAGAAAAAGAGAAAAGATAAAGTTATCAATCAGCCAAGATATAATTTGGTGTGTGAGAGTAATGGAGTATTTGAGCCACAGGAAGAAAATGACTCAGAAGGGAACCAAAGGATTATAGGGAAACCCCCAGAACTCAAAAACAACCAGCACAAAACAGTGAGGGTGTAGGAAAACAGTACCTGCTGAAGACATTTTATCCTTTTGTTAAATAAATGTAAAACATAGATCTAGCAGATGCGTGGAAGTTCTTTTGTCCTTGGAAGAGTCTAAAATGTTCCATTTCACAGCTGAGTTGTACCTTTGTAGGAGTCTTTAAAGTGGTTGATGCCATGATAGCTTTTAACTGTCTGACCCTTGCCCACAAGAGTGTAACTAGAAAATTAAGATGAGACAAGAAGATGTAGATTCTAGCTGGATGTGGTGGCACATGCTGTAATCCCAGCACTAAAGAGGCTGAGGCAGGAGGATTGCTATGAGTTCAAGACCAGTCTGGACTGCATAATGAGTTTCAGGCCAGTTTGAACTATATAGTGAGATCCTGTCTCAAAAAACAAACAACTTGTAGATCCTTTTTCACCCCTGTGGCTCAGCTCATCAAGAAAAACCATCATAATAGAGAAAGGAGATTTGTTTCCTCTAACACCTATGGCAAGTTAAAGGCACAATATATCTAAGGACTGGTGAGCATGGAGAGCCAAGAGCACCAGGGGGCAGAGATTACTTTCTCACCAGAAGAAGGATCAAATTGGAAAGGAAAACTGAGGTGAGTCTGGGGTGATGCTTTTTTCAGTCCTGTTACAGGAGGATCAGCTCAGCTCATGTGATAGTTAACTGTTGACTTGAGTAAGAAACATTCAATTAAATTGCATCACCATAGTTCTGAGTGTGGCTGAGAGGATGTACTGAAGACTGAAGCTCCATCCTATGGTGCCTTGTCATCTAGCATAAAGGGAAAACAAAGCAGAACGGCTCACTTCTGTGCCTTCAGCTCGGACGTTATCTTCAACCTTCCATCGCAGGCCTTTCAGCCTCCTGATATGGACTTGATGGGACACTGCAGTGAGCTCCAGACTTTTGCTTGGACTCTTCAGATCTCCAGCATGCAGACAGACCTTTAGCACTCTCACATATCTGATTCTGTAGGTGGTCATTGTAAACCAATCTTGTAAATTCTTATGTATTTATATATCTTGCATTCAATGTTTCTCTTGTAAACACTGACTGATACAGCCTGCATCGGTGAAACTTATTCCCCAAGTCTTAAAGATTGGTGGCCATACTAACTTATTAGTGCTATTATTTGCTACATTATTTTTAATTGGCCAATGAGGTCCTGGTATTGTCTTGAGCTGAAAGCCACAAAGCAGGAGTAAAGAGGGTAGGAAGGTGTAGACTTTACTTACCTTTTTTGGGATCCTGGAAAAAACCCCACACATGATATCGGAATGTCAGAGTCCTGTCTCATGGTAACAAAGAATGAAATCATGGATGGAGGAAGCATATTGTAAAAAAATTTATTTAAAAGATATAAAGGCAAAAAAGTAGAGCTCCTGCTAGCCTGGAAGGAGCCCTGAATAGAATACCCTGGATGGCTCTTTGTCTATGAGTTTTTAAGGGGTTTAGAAGGGAGGTTGGGCCACTGAGTAAGAAGTCTGATCTCTATCCTATAGGAGACTACATATTTTTCAGGGTCTTTGTTGTTCCTATTAATGGCCCATGTGCCTTTGAGCCAATGGCCTGTCTGATCATGTTCTGGGAGCTCCAAGACAGTGCAGGATACCTGACAGATGTTTTTGTAAGATCTGTGGAGTGTGGTGACCCAACAGACTTCACTTTGGACTTTCTGACTCAGTTTTGGAGCTGCTGTCTTCACTGTGTAATAGAATCTTAGCTCTTGTCTCAGTTCATAGTAAAAATAGTCTTTAAGTAATGACTGTCCAAGAAGAAAACACAAGTCATGCTTTTAATGAGCAGCAGGTCAGGCCCCAGGAGTTTGCCTGTCTCCCCATCCCTACGGTGGTTCCCGACTATATCGTGAATCGCATCATTACCATTCAACTTTTCAGACTTTTAACATAGTATGTTAAATAACAGTGGCTGCACATTGTAAGATACGTTTCTGATTCCTTGGGTAATATTTTAAAGGATTTTTCTTTGCTTTTTTGGGAGAAGGTACTGAAATTATATTTGCTATTCAAACTTCTAAAATATACTTCTGTAAAAAAAATATACTTCTTTTATGCTACTGGGAATTGAACCTAGGGGCTTCATACTGAGGTACACCTCCAGCCCTTTATTCTATTCTATTCTATTCTATTCTATTCTATTCTATTCTATTCTATTCTATATTATTTTTCATTTTGAGACAGGGCCTCACTAAGTTTCTAAGTTGCCTAGGCTGAGTTGTGATCCTTCTGCCTCAGCTTTCCAGAGTGCTGGCATTAAATATGTATGCTACCATTCCTTGCTAAAATTTTAATAACTACCATTTTCTAGGTGATAAGAGCATTCAAAATTTTATTGTAAAAACAGTATAATGACATGTAATAAAAACATTGAAAACCACCATTCATAATCCCATCACTTTAACAAATATTTTCATTTCTCTATATTTCCTTATAAATCTTATCCACATACCTAATACATACATATAAGCAGAGGGCACTCAACTTTGTTTTCCCACACCACAATATTAAAATGACTCTTTAAAAAAAAACATTTGACAATAGGAGCACTCTTTGTGTATTTACACAGGTCATATAAACCTTAAGGTTTTTTGTTTTGCAGTGCTGGGGATTGAACCCAGGGCCTCATGCATACTAGTCAAGAGCTCTACTACTCAGTCAGAGCTCTACCACTTAGGGTTTCCCCAGTCCTATGGTTTGTAAATTCTCAACCTAAGCACCAGAGAATGAGGATGTCCAATCTCTCATAGTACTAAAGTCAAAACTCCAAGATCCTCTATGGCAGTGATGACAAACCTTTTAGAGATTGAGGGTCTAAGCTGCAACCCAAAATCCACTTATTTATCTCAAAGTGCCAACACTGCTATGAAGCCTGAATACTGTGGTTTTAGTTTAGAAAAACAACTCATACAACTTGAGACATCATCGCAGAGCAGATTCTGCCGGCTTGCTGTGGCACAGGTGTCTTAGGGTTGCCGCCACTGCTCTATGTAATGAGATGAAAAATAAATAAATGAGAAATCTATTTTGTCCTCATGGACCACAGCTTCTACATCTGTCCAGCTCCTGACAGTCAGGAGGAACAGTATTTGAAATATGACTTTGACTTGTCATGACCAGAGCCAAAGATCCATTCCTTCCAGGTTCCCTCCTGCATTAAAAGCTCAGTGTAATCATATTGTAGAAAAGTACCTGGAGCTTTGTGATCTGGAAGTGTTTGTGAACATCTTTCCATGTTATACAATCTGTATAGGATAAATATGTTGAACAGGATGTGCACTCTTATTCAAATATATGTGAAGAAAATTAAGGATATTATTGTAAAATCACAAGTTGATATCTGAATCATTTACCTTTTCCACTAAGCTATACATGTTGCATATAATCTTTAAAATTTTCACTTATTAACGAATGTTCTAGAACCTGTCAATATAAGATGTCAAAGAGTGGACATGCAGCCTGTAGTCCCACTGTATACCTGACGCCACAAACAGAAGCAACCTCTGCTGTAGCTAATGCAGCTACAGTTCTGAGGCCATCAAGAGTCCCATCTTCTAGCCTCTGTGACAAACGACAGCGGTTTACATCTAGAATTTCCCAGAATCTGTTCAGGAGGCCTGATTACCAGTCCACACAGACCATTTAAATAAATAACTGGGTTTTCTTGGACTCAGACATAAGAGTCTGAATTTAAATTCTTTATTTAATTTAAATACTATAAATAAATAGCATATGTACACATTTAGTATATTTTTCTTTGTGGTGCCAGCTCCTTACTCATGCTAGTCAAGCTATCTACCAACCAGCTGTAACCCCAGCCCCACATTTGCTTTTGTTGTTGTGATTGTGTTTTGAGATAGGGTCTTGCTACATAGACCAAGTTGGCCTTGAATTCAGGATCCTCCTGCTTCAGCCTCCTGGGTTTTGGGATAATAGACATGTGCATCCACATTTGGTCCACATTTGCCTTTTTAAAGTCCATTTACTAATTCTGATGTGTAAAAAAAACATAGTAAGCCTTGTTAGTTCTAATTCTTAAAATTAATATAGAATTTAATGTAATCCTTTAAAAAAGAATTTTAGACAATAACCACAAGCTATAAGATTTCATTCCTATAATGTACCCAAACCAACAGGCAGTAAACCCCACACCTAACCAATCAACCATATAATCCTGCTTGCTTGACCACATTCTTTTAAACATTTTAGGCTCTAGGGATGTTAGAGTGAATCAGTCATTTGTAAAATCTCAATTCACAAATGAAGGATTTGAGGCACAGGGAGGTCATTGTCTTGTTGAGGTACCTGGAAAGAGGCAGAGTCCCCTGCCCATCACAGCTGGCTGAGCCCTGAGGAAAGAGGCACACCTCAGAGGAACACAGAGGTGGGCTCTACAACATTTCATTTCTCAGGCTGACACACAGGCTCACACTCTGGGGCTCGTGCCCTTACAAAGTATTCGTTACAGAACAGAGCAGCACATTCTCAGAAAGGACAAAGTAGCTAAAAATGGATCCTTGTGCACACTGAATAAAAAAAGCAGCATCACCAGGGTTCTCATGCAAACTGAACTCTTCAATCAGATCTACTTTATAGCCATTCAGCATCACACATCTTTTTTCAGTCATTAAATATCACACATCTTTTATGTAGTTTACTGTAAACTGTAGGCAAATTATGAAGTTTATGCTCTAATTTTTTACTTAGCAAAAATGTTTTTCCCTTGTGTCACATTTAAAAGCATAGGTTTTTAGAACATATAAAAATAGCCAGGAATTTTTCTCCTACAAATATTATAAGTGCCTTGCTATTTCAATTTCTTTTTAATGTCAACTAAAGCATTTAAAATATTTTACTATCGCTTAGAGCACTGCGTAAGATCCTATCAAATATTTATAGAAAATCAATCACTTCCCTACCAAACGTCTACATTGAATTGGGCTTCTATCAGAAAGCAATCTCTTGCATTATATATAGAAATGAAAGCAAGGGTACTAGTGAGAGAGCAGCCTATGGCACAAGGCGGAAAGTGATTTTGCTTGTGTCATACAGAAGTTTTATGAGATGATGTTATAACTTCAGAGAACGTCAAATATTCCTAACGCTTAAAATTTTCAAACTCAGAATTGTGTAGGTTAACAGGCCCACAGGTGAGTAAATTTACTGTAATTAACCTTGTCTTCTAATTACTAATTTCCGTGGTTAGAGAAGCCTCAGAATCAGATACACATCTGATTACAGGTAGAATTAAAAACTCTAGAAATGCCAAGTGGCTGGAAAGAGCAACAACAAACATGTTTGTCCTGTTTGCGCTCAGTGGCATATCCATCTGAGAGTTTCTTTTTTTTAATAGGCTGTGCTGAACATTTCTTTTTCATGAATCCAAAAGAACAGAAGATTGAAATCTTAGAAATAGTAATCTTAGAAGTACATTTGGAGCTTAGTTTTTAGGATATTTTCCAACACAGGGTTATAAAAACCCCCCATTCTCCTGCCTGAGAGAGAGAAGAGACTTTGGAGAAGGTGTCAGAGACTCCCTGTCATGTGTGGGAAGCAGAGTTTAGTCTTTTTGTGTCATCCCCAAAGACATCCTGGGCAAGTGCAAGAAAATAAGAGTGTAGTCCTTAAGTAGACTCACCTGTACTAGGTGAAGCAGAAGCTTGTCTTATTAGTCACTGTTGTACAAGGAAAGGTTTTGTCTTTCTTTTTTTATGGCATGGGGGATTGACCCCTCAGAGCTGCATCCCCATCCCTTTGGTATTGTTTGAGACGATCTTGGCTTGATCAGCTCAAGACCTTGTAGATCTTATTTACCCTTCTACAATGAAGAGGGATTGAACCTAGGGCATTGGGTAAGGTAGGCAAGCACCTTACCACTGAGCCACACCCATCCCTTTGGTATTCTTTGAGACAATCTTGGCTTGATAGGCTTAAGACCTTGAGATCTTATTTACCCTTCTACAATGAAGGGGGATTGAAGCTAGGGCATTGGGTAGGGTAGGCAAGCACCTTACCACTGAGCCACACCCAAGCCCCATTGTGGGCTTTTAAAAAGCATGATCCCAGACTCATAGAAACAGATCCCGTGTTTCCCTGCCTGAAGCTCTGGAATCTGTATGCTGAAGAGGAATGGGAATGGGCAAAGAAAGTGGCCTCTAAGACTAGGGTGCCCAGACAGCAACCCTACAGTATTTACTCCTGGCCCCTGGCTTTCCAAGGTGCCCTTGTGAAAAATCGTTAATTTCCTCCACTTGGTCCCCTTCCCTATTTCTGGGATAAAAAAGAAAAAAAGGCCCCTCAACAAAAAATCAGCCAAATCGAGGTCTCTCTCACTTTTTTTTGTTTTTTTTTTGTCTCTTTTTGAGACAGGGTCTCACTATGCCATTCAGGCTGGCCTTGAGCTCACTTTGTAGCCCAGGCTGGTCTTGAACTCAAAATGATCCTCCTGCCTCAGTCTCGCAAGTGCTGGGATTACAGGTGTGCGCCACCACACCCAGCAAGGTCTCTTTTGTTCTGAATTATCTTTAGAAAGTATTGTACATCAATTTTCTCAGCCTCACTTCCCCCACGAATGTGGCAGAGCCCTCTCTGGACTCCAGGTGGAAGGGGGCAGTACTGCTCAGGCGAATGGGACCAAGAGTGTTTTCCACATTCCTTATTTATTGATCAGAGCCACTTACTTCTGTCATCCACACCAGTAGTTTATGCTACAACCTCAAAATTCAACCTATATTTAAGAATATAGATTTTTAAAACAGATGTAGATGTATATTCAGTTACCTAAATTCTATATTTGGCTCATTGGCACATATGAATTTGTGGCCCAATGTCCTTTATTTAAAAAAAAATGGCTTTGACAGTACATGATGTGATTTTTTTCTTTCAGATGATTATCATTTTCTAAAAAAGCTTCTTAAATTCCAACTTAAAACTGGTACAAATTCTAACCCAGTCTCAGAGCTGATTGGCCAAAACCCTCTGTAGGCCAGTAATGCCACATTACCCTCTTTGGGCAGGGTAGGGGTCAGGGAGCTACACAGCCCCCTCCAAAGCCAGCTCTCCTATTGGCCAGCAAGCAAATTCTGGGGTAGATAGGATTAAGTACTCCAAAGAGGATTCCCCAGCCCTCCCTCAAAGGAGGATCAAATACTCTGGTCTAGTTGTGGAATGAAAATAAGCCCTTGCGAAGGAGAAAGTGCCTGTTCCTATAGCCTGTGGCTTTCCCCAAAGCCTCCTGACCCCTCTTTCCTCCATTCTGGGCAGGCTAAGGAGGGTCCTTTTCTGCAGGCCAAGCTTGTGCAGCGGATACAATCCTGCCGCGGCAGTTCAGCCGTCTGCTTTGGTTTCCTAAATAGGGTCAGACCCTGCACAGCAGCAGTCGGAGGTCCCAACCCCGAACCTCTCTATAGCTGCTTTTGGTGACTAATGGATAAACTCTGCCAAGAAACACAACAGTGCACCACACGGAAAGCGCTCTATAGCCTATGAATTTCTATCTGCACACTCTTCTAAGCATAGGCCCCACGGGGTTAAGGTAATAAAAACTACTTATGTCTTATTGCAATTTGTTTCTTGTCCAGCAAAAAAACCAACCAACCAAACAAACAATTACTAGCATAGAGCAAAACCACCGTGCCTTCCAGGTTTCCTCCCACCTCACCCACTTGCAGACTGTCCCAGTAGACAGACAATGGGGGACACTGGCAGGGTTAGGGGCAACAAATTTTGGACCCTGTGTAACGATGCCCTAATAACACGATAAAATCTGGGGTCACTGTGGGCCGTTTTCTATTAATAGGGAATAAAGCTCTTGCAGACATTAGCTGTAATGCCCTGACTGCCCGGGGAAAGTTAACCCCTCCCGGGCCAGCAAGTGAAAAGCGATATCTCACCCCGGGAGGGGTGTGCATGAAACTAGCGGGTACCCACAACACATACAGTGTTTGAGTGCCGCTCCCCTAACAGCCCAAAACTCAAGCCCATCCTGAGTCTTGTTTCCGCGGAGGGGGCCGGCGGTGAGTGACCAGCAGGTGTGGGTCAGCTCAGCTTCGCCACGCACAAGGCCAGGGCCACAGCCGCCAGCAGCACCGCGCTGAACACCGTGGCGGCCAGGGCCTTGCTGAGGTCGCAAGGCCCCGTGCGTTCCGGTACTGACACCGCTGAAGAGGCGCCGGCGCTGGCACTGGACAGGAGTTCGGCGCCAGCCGTCTGCCGGGCCTGCACTGTCCAGCGGGGCACGTTGACCTTCATTTCCATCTCGTTGATCATCTCGCCCACCTGAAGGACCTCTCTCTCCAACTCTTGCAGATCTGCGCGGTCGAAGTCGCGCTCTGCCTCGTGTCTCAGACTGCGGGCGCTCAGGGCGCGCGCCGCCACGCCGGAGCAGCTGCCAGCCACACCCGTGCGCACCAGCGGCCGCCGGGGCGCGTGGAGCGGGAACCCGGCGCCCAGCGCCAATGCACGCTGCATGTCGGCTTCCAGCAGGTCCAAACAGCCGGAAAAGGCCACCCAAAGGCGCTCGAACTCTGTGCGCTCCTCGCCGGCCAGACCCTTGTCGCGCAGCGCGACTGTCAGCCGGGCGCCGGTGGCCACAGCCAGCTCCAGCGCCTTTTGGCGCGTCTTCTGCAGCTCCTCCCGCAGGTTCTGCGAGTCCGCCGAGCCGCCGACGGTCAGCACCAAGTGGTGGTAGCACGCGGTCGTCTTGTTGAGCGCGTCCAGCAGCGCCTTGCTTTCCTCCCTGGCCATGGCGGTGCGCTCCCGCGCCCCTCTCCGCCCTCAGCGCGGCAGGACGCCACCGATGCCGAGGCCAGCGTTGGGCTGCGCGTCCCCAACGCTCCGCATGGCTGGCGACTCGCAGGTGTTGCAGCTGCCGTCTACCGAGCCAGCCCGAGATCCGCGACGCGCGCCTCGGAAGACTGGAGCGGAGAGGGAGTCTCCTTAGCTGGCGCCCACCGCCTCACCCATTCTCCCAGATGCGCTTAGGTCACACGCCGCCTCTCTGCTCGACCCTGGCCTCCGCGGTGGCTCCCTGCCAAGCCCGGGCTGTGGACCCCATCCTCCTGCGGTGCCAACCCCAGGGCCAGCAGCCGCGCGCTCCGCCTTACCCGCTGCCACGGGCAGCCAAGGCCGGTTTCCAAGGACCCGCCCACCCCTGCCAGTCCATCTGGGTGCTTCCACCCCCACCCCCGGGACCCGGGGTGGGCGTGGCCCTGCTTTGGAGGTCATGTGTGAGTCTCCTATCTCTCCCTCCCCTGCACCCCACACAATTCTGGAACGTTAGCACTCAGCAGATTCAACTTTGCCTTTATTTGGGAGGGATCAGATAGCCGGGCTTTACATCTCCAGCTCTCTTTTTTTTATTTTGAGAGAGGAGGTAGCTAAATTGCCCAGGCAGGATTGAAATTTGTGATCCCCTTGCCTCAATCTCCCTTAGTGCTGGGGTTACAGGTGTGCGCCACCATACCTGGCAAGCTTTCCCTATTTCGCGGATAAGAAAACTGAGACCCTGGTACTTAAAGAGAGTTTAGCTTGCGCAGAGTTCATGGAAGTGAGAGGACTAGAACCCAGAAACAATGGCAGCAACAAAGTGGCGCGTCTCATAGGGGCGAACGCTTCTATCTTGTAAAGCGTGAAGAGAAAAGGGATCTGTGGGGCAGGCAGTTTCGGGTGGGGTTCTCCTTCCCCATCGCCGTCCAGCACCCTTTCATCCTGGGAGCTCGGACCCCAACCCTAGTGTCAGACCTGCCCTCGGCCCCGCCCCCTCCCATTCTGAGCACGCGCAGTCAGTGGTTTTGGGCGTGTCTAGCATGAGTAGGAAGCGAAGCGAGTCGTCTGAGCCCCACCCTCGGTTGGGCCGACTCAATGATTGCTCTGCGTGCACGTCACTCTTGATAAGAACGGTCGCTCATTGGGCTGACCCTAGCTCGGCTCCGCCCAACGGTAAGGGGGTGGGCAGCAATGCTGAGCTGCGGCGCTGGACTGGTGGGCACCGAGGCCCCGGCTGAGGGTTCGCGAGGTACCGCCACAGCCTAGAGATGTGGAGTGGAAGTATGTAGCTCTTAAGTAAGTGTTCAGGACCGGCTCCTCCCACGCCTCCCTTCTCTCGGAACTGCTAGGCCGGGAGGCCAGGCGGAGCTCGGGAGCGGGCGGGGAGGGAGCGCCTTTCTTTTGGAACCAACGCCCGGGGCTGGGCTGCTGGGCCCCGGCCCCTTGCCGGCCGGGTGGTCTCTTCCGCAGCCGAGATCCCTGAGCCCTCGGGTCCCGAGGGAAGTGAGGAGCAGCGCAAAGAATGCTCCCTTTGACCTGGGTGACTCCATGACAGACCGGACTTGAGGGCAGTGTATGTGTGTTGGTGTGTGTGGCGGAAGGCTCCGGCGCGGAGTCCCCCGGCGCGGAGTCCCCCTGCACGGTTTCCCCGCTCCTGCAGTGCCGTGGGCGGGGGGTCCAGGCTGTGCGTGCAAATCGGAGTCCCCCGGGAGGTTGCGGGCAGGCGGGAAATCCCTGCCTACTCGCTTGCCTGCCTTCGGTGGGGCGGGGTCTCCTCGTCTGTTGTAATGATTACTTATTGAAAACCCTTGCGCACCTAGGGATTCTCAGGACTCTGAGCCTGTTAGGTTTCTTCGTTAAAAAAAAAGCACTGTCCAGCGGTGCACGAGCCAGGCCTTACCCCTCTGGCTGCCTCTTGTGGGGCAGGGGCCTCAGGCACTCTCGGACTGTGCTAGGCTGCAGGAGCAAGTGGGGCATCTTCACTAAGGATTTAGGACATTCAGGGAACAAGGAGTGGCAAGACTAGAGGGAGTATTAGAATGCACGTGAGCTGGAATTTTCTAAGTTTATGTGTTTCACGGAGAGAAGGTCTTGTTATAATTAAACGGTGGACCCGACTGGCCTTAGAGTATAGGTATGAGCATTTTGAGATCCTCCATGCAGGACTCCGCACTGAAACAGCAAGAAGGTGTGCAGCGCAGGGCCCCGCGACTCACTCTCATTCAGGCATCTGACCTTTAACCAGTTTAATTGATCGTTCGTAGGCAGAGCTTGGGCTGTCTGGCCCGTGACCATTCTCTGGAGAGAAGGGTCTCAGCCATCTACAGACCACAGCCTTCATAGGAAATAGTGGTTTTCAGGACAAAATGGATGAAGGAAGCAGAACTCATCCTTTTGGAGAGAGCTGGGAATGATGAGATTACAAAAGTGGACAGAGGCCGCAGGCGAGAGACCCTCAACACCAACCGGAAGTTGAGAGTTCAGTTGATGAGCAGAGGAGACCCACTGTTGGAAGAATCACTGATCTGGAAGGACAGATGGGAATAAGATCCCAGAGGCGCAGTACTTAGGCCTTGGAGGAGGTACAGGGTGTGACAGGAGCAGATTCTTTTCCTCACTAGCCCCATTGATGAGAAAGCTGTTGGGGCCCTGAAGTTGGGCAGATGTATATTCCTAACTTATGCCTTGGGTGTGCACTCTGCACTCCCAGCCTTGACTTGTCACCTGAAACCATTCTGCCAGGCAGTATTACTGGCAGAGCAGGCAGTAGTGACTGTGTGGGGGCCTGGGGTTAAGGTCTCGATTGCATGTTTTCCCGTACCTGTCGGATTGTATTGGCCTCATACAGGCAGCTGCTGGGTCTATGTTACCGATGCATCTGAGCGCTGTTCAGTTCCTTTGGTCGCTGCTCTGCTGAGGCTCTCCCTGTTTACCAGTTGCCGGCCTTAGGCTGATACCTGATGACTGTCCTTTCACAGACACTGAGGAATGTGACTACATGGTGATAGACATTAGACCTGTAAACACTTCAGTCCAGAAGAGTCTGGACCTGATTTGTCCTGTTGAGTATACATCTGAGAGATACTAAGAAATGGCTCTTGGAGTTCCTGCCCTTCTGCCTAAGATACTAGCAGGGATGGGTGCCTGGTGGTTCCACCCAAAACTCCAGGAGGAAGATGGTGGGGTTGCATTCTGAGGGGCGCTTTTGCTCCTCTAAACTGCCCTGCTTCCTCTGTGCTTCCACCCTGCGTCCAGACCTGGGACCTTTTCTCCCTTTCTAGCCCTGCACATTCTAGCTGTCATTGTGTTTGGCCAGCTCTGAGTGCCCTTTTTATTTTGGGCTGTTTGCCTTTGTGCCTGACGCTTCACCTACTCAGACATGGATTTCCAGATCCTGTAAGAGATAATCTCTCCCTGGGAGGTTGAGCTTCCTCTTAAAACCCCACTATTATTTTGTGCAAGTGGGTGATGGGGCATGTCTACAGCCAGCCAGATATAGGGCTGACGCTTTACTGAGAGGCTTAAGATAAATACAGACAGGCTAAATGTTACAGGTCAGAAGGACACAAGTGACTATGACAGCATATATTATGTCACCAAGTTGCTTCCCTTGGCATTAAAGTTAGATGAACAAAACATTTTCCTTTTTCTTTTTGAATCATGAACCAACTTGAAAATACTGCTTACCAGTTGAAAAGTGTGCCTGCTTGGGGTCTTTGATTAGTGCCTTGGAAGGGTCAAAGCAACCAGAACAACGGAGACATTTTGGCAAGGAGTACATCTCTGGGAGCCACAGACTTCCTTGTGTTCCTTTCTGCTGAGCTGGGCAACGTGCTGTCACCAGATGGCTCCTGACTACCCAGAGTTATCCGGGCTGGCAGGACAGTTGAAGACCACAAACCATGAGTGTGTGCACTGCCCCCCTGAGGTGCTATCCTAACTGGGGGCATCACACGTGTTCGTGGAATAACCTCAGATAACTCATGTGCAGGGGGGTTTGGTATTTTCTGCTAACCCACTGGACTTTATGTAAGTAGTCCCATCATTGAGCTCAGGCAAAAATTTTTTTTCCTTATAGGTGATTGATTGACAGATGGTGTTACTGGAGATCAAACTCAGGGCCTCTTGCATTCTAGGCAGGCATTCTACAGACTAAGCCCCTAACCCCTAAAGAAATTTGTTAGGAGAATTCATTTTCCAGTTTTATAAGGCAAAGTCAGTTAAAAAAATTTTTTTGAGGTAGGGACCGGGGACCCTTGCAGTGAGCTTCCAGTCTCCTGCAGGTATAACATATGATAGAAAGAAAGAGCAAGAGACAGCTGTTCAGGGCGTGAGGCAGCCAGAACCTCAGAATTTACTGAGGAGGGAATTATGAGATGACACAGAGGGTGGAGGTGGTCTTATGCTAAGAAGGATCTTGCCCTAGAGTGTCTTTATTTTATATTTTTATTTTTCCCGGTACTGGGAATTGAATTTATAACCTCACACTTGCCAGGCAGGCACTTGTTCCACTGAGCTATATCCCCAGCCCTATAGTGTCTTTAGTCTTAGTGCATTTAATCTTAGTGTTGGTCTTAGTGGGTGGGAGAGGATGGCCCACCCATAAAGAGGTAATGGGAAATCTCTAAAGGGTGATACCAATAATCCAAAGCCTCCATTTATTCCTTAGGGAAGTATATAAAATTAGCTATTGTGAATTTGTGGTCCCCAACAGGTAGGGTCTTAACTGTGTAGTCCAAGCTAGCCTTGGATTTAATCATGTAGCCTTGGTTGGTCTCAGACTCAAGCTCCTCCTGCCTCATCTGCCTGAGTGTTGGGATTATACATATGTACCACCATAGGTAGCTTCTTCACATGTTGCTTTAAAATAGAAAACTAATTCATCCAATTAACTTGTCAGGGTATTGAATTATTTTTAAGTATTTATTCATACATATGAGTTAATCTGTGGCATTAAGCACCAGATTGTATATCATTACGTATTGTTCATTCTAGGACAGAAGAGTTGAGCATAGTGCTGGGCAGAGTTCTTTGAATTCCTACTCCAGGGCTTAGTCATTGACAACAGGGGACTGATGTCCAAGACAAAGCAGGTCACGTGGGGCTCAGCAGCAGTGCTTGCTACGAACAAACATTGTGTGTTCATACACTTTGCCCGTGTCCCTTGAATGTTTCATTGTGGTATTCAGGCCTCTCCCTTGCTACTGTAGCCCTCTCTGACTTGCTGAACTTGGCTTCTTTGTTTTGTAGGGCCTCTTGCATGCAAAGTGTATGTTCTATCTCTGAGCTATACCTCTAGTCCTCTGCTTGGATGTGTGTGTGTATGTATGTATGTATGTGTATTACTGGGAATTGAACCCAGGGCCTTTGCACTGAGCTATATCTAGCCATTTTTATTAAAATTTGACACGGATTTGTTGTCCAGGCTGGCCTTCAACTTATGGTCCTCCTGACTCAGGCTCTAAGAGTGCTGGTTATAGGTGTGTGCCACCATGCCTGACTTTGTTTGGATTCTAGTTTAAAAAAAAAAAATCCAAGACGGTATGGTGACACATGCCTATAATCCCAGCATTTGGGAGGCTGAGGCAGGAGGATCATTGGAAGTTCAAGAGCAGCCTGGGCTACAAAATGAGCTCAAGGCCAGCCAGAACTGCATAGTAGGACCTTGTCTCAAAAAGACAAAAAAAAAAAAAAAAAAAAAAAATCCACTTGGGTCTTCTGGGCTGGCAGGAGGACTGCCTCCTGAACCTTTGATCCTGCCCTTGTCCCTGCCTGGCATGCCTCCATCACACACCCCTCCCCGTTCTCTACTCTCTCCTTCTCTCTTGGGTGCTTACCTCCCATCTGGGAAACCTGCCCTTGTTACCTCTGTCTTGGGAATGAAGGTTTGGAGTTCTGCCAGCGTCATGTCTGAGGAGCAGGAGTGTTCTTTCCCAGCTTTAATCTAACCATATTGTACATCTTGTTTCTCATGTGGTTTTAGTCCAAAACATCTTGAGTGTTGCACTCTGCCACGCAGTGCCGAGAAGAACGTTTTCTTGTGATTCTATCCTGGCAAAAATGTGTTATGTTGTAGCTCTTTTCGGTACTCATAAAAGGGTTATCTGGGCTCTAGTAGTAGGTGAATCCTGCAATTCAAATACCTGAATTGTAGAGTAGCACTCCCTGGGCCCAGGCAGGGATTATTTGCAGCCATTTTATGCTAGACTGTTCTTCCTAAGAGGATTTGCAGGGAGCTCAGGGGTCTTCTTCAGGCAACTTCCAGAGGGTCTGCAGTGGAGACTGCTCTGGCTGGACAAAGGGAATTTGGTATGGGGACTGTGTATCATGTGGACTTTTCCATGCAGGGACATACATGAAGTATGGATCCTGTCCATCTGTGGCTCATGAAATAACCCTTTTCCAGGCATGGTTATTTTACAGGATGAGCCTAGTGGTTAAGGCATGAGTTTTAGAATAAATTTTGACATCCTATAACCTTGAGTCAGCCAGCTGAAGCTCCGTTTCTTCATCTGTGACTTGGGGCCAGTGATACCCATTTATTATGAGCATTAAAATGGGCTGAGGATATATAAACATTACCAGAGTGTGTGGAACAAGAATGTTCCTCAACACTGGCTGTTTTTATAATTAGCCATAAAAGATAGAATTCATGTGCATGTGTGTATACTTCCTAGTGTTTACCAAAGGAGGCATTCTGGGACCACTGTTACATAGTAAGAAAGTAATTCTGTTTTTCATTCAACTGATTTATCAAGGATGAATTTGCGTGGTGCTCTTTAATAGTTGCTCCTTTTCTGTGTTTAAAGGAAAGAAAGGCTCAGACTGATACTCAGAACCTTTGACAGACAATTGTATAACATCAATTGTAATTTTAAGGTGATCTCTTTATGGGAACTGATACTGTTTTTCAATTTAAAGTTCTAAGATTTCATTTTCTAAAAAGAGAGTGGAAGTTTAAGGGAAAATGTCAAACGCTAACAACAGAACCATTACATATAATTGTGCAGGTTGTTCATTTTTCTTGTGGGTCGATGCACAGCCTAAGAGCTCCTTACCATACCATGTGCCCTGGCGCAGGACTGCATGCATGGGGAAGATGAGGTGCTGCCTTTTTCTAATTCTTGCAAGAACACCAGGTGAGCCAAGAGTAACTAGAGATACATTGGTTTGCGGTATGTCAAATACAGTGCTGGTGGCATGTAACTCCTCCAGGCAGGTGTTAGGAGTCTCTGTGGCATTGCAAAGCTGTATTACTATAAAATACAGCCTGGCCCTTCTCTGTCTAGTGCAGTGGCCACTAGTCATATGAGGCTCCTAAGCACTTAAAATGTGACTAGTGTAAATTGAGAAGTGCTTAAAAGCAAAGCAGAGTGTAAACTATGTCATCTATCATGTAAATGGCTACATATTGAAAATATATTTTGGGTAGATTAAGATACATAAAATATGTTATTAAATTTAATTTCACTTGTTTCTTTTTTAATGTGGAGAAGTTGAGGTTAAATAGACGCTAGGCACAGTGGTATATGCCTGTAGTCCCCGCTACTTGGGGGGCTCAGGTAGGTAAAGCACTTGACCTTAGGAATTTCAGGCCAGCCTAGAAACATAGTGAGAGCCTGTCCCCCCAAAACAAAGATAAAACAAAGCAAAATAAATACAATAAATGGATGTATGTCATTACATGTGATGTAGATATATTTGTCACAAACCTCCTTGGACAGTGCTGATCTAGTCCATGGAAACAGGCGGGAGCCAGAAACAGGCCGCACATATGGAGACTGGGAACGTGACGAAGATAGCATTATCAGAAGGGCTAGAGCATTCAAATAACGGTGGCCGACAATGGGTTTACCATATGGAAAAATAAAATTACATGCCCGGTTAAAGCATATGCACAATTAAAATCCAGATGGATTGAAGGCTGGACCATGAACAACTTTTTAAGATCCCTATATATAATAGTGCTTTATTTTTATAAAATATATTTTTGGCTTTGAGGTTGGGCGTGGTTCCAGGTAGCCTTTGCTGTATAACACACCAACTCAGAATAGTACCGTAAACCTGCCACAATTTCATTGTTTCCCTCTGTTGGGTGGCTTGATGGGGTGTCTGTTCTGCTGGGGTCATCTGGGCCCACCTGTGTGGGTGCGTTATGCTGGCAGGTTCCTGTGCTGTGGACCATCTAAGCCTCTCCCTTCACCCTGGTCTTTCGTCAGTGGCTTTCTTTGCAGCATGTTGCTCTTGGGGTGAGGAGGGAATGAGAGCAGATCCACGAGGCTGACCCTCAGAACTCTCATGGAGTGTCATTTCTATCTGTGGGCTTAGGATGTCATAGTGCTGGCTCAGATTCAAAAGGCAGGGCAACCTTCTGTTAGGGAAAACAGCGAAGTCACTCTGCAAAGAAGCATGCCAGAGAGTAGGCATAGATTCCTAAGATCCCCAGAGCCCTGGTCAGAAAGGCAAAGGCTGAAAAATACAGCTACCTTTAAAATTTCTAAAAAAATTATATTTCTGAAAACACTCATTTTGGGAAATGGAAAGATAAATCATAGACCAGGAGAAGCTATTTGTAATGTATTTTAATATCCAGATATATAGTGCATGCCTGTAAACCCGGCACTGAAGGAAGCTGATGCAGGAGGATCACAAGTTCAAGTCCAGTTCAGAATTCAGTCTCAAAATAAATACATTTTTAAAAAGGGCTAGGAGCTGGGCATGGTGGTGCACGCCTTAATCCTAGCACTTAGGAGGCTGAGGCAGGAGGGTTGCCATGGGTTCTAGGCCAGCTTGAGCTGCATAGGATACTGTGTCTCAAAAAAAAAAAAAAGGCTGGGAATGTAGTTTCTTTTATAGTTGGATCCCTAGTACCACAAACAACAAGAACAATAGCCCTAGACGACTGTAAATCACGAGAAAGAGGCCAGCAACTCAAGGGACAAGTGGGCAGAAGATGTAAAGCAATCTATACAACGTGAAGAAATGATGTTTAACTTTATTTAATTTTCTTTTCTCTGATTACTTTAGAGAAGTCCAATGAGTATTACTTTTAGTCATAGGCTACTGTAACAAAATACCGTTTTGTTCATAAATTTGTTTCTCTCGTAATTCTGAGGTTGGGAAGTACAAGGTGAAGGTAGAGCTGATTCCGTGTCTCGGGAGAGCTGCTGCTTAGCTCATAGATGTCTGTCTGTTCTCTGTAACTGCTTTTTTGAAATGTTTACATGTAAACATTTAAAAAATTTATTTTTATGAGTACATGTTTGCAGTACATAATGATTACATTCACCCTGGGGGATTGATACGTGGATATAGCACATTTTAATCCTTTTTATGTCCGCTTCCTCTCTGTAACTCCTCCGGCAGAAAGAGCCAAGGAGCTCTCTTAGGCCTTCTTGTTCTGTGTGTGCTTTTGAGACAGGGTCTCACTGTGCGGTTCAGGCTGGCCTTGAACTCACTTTGTAGCCCAGCCTGGTCTCACACTTACTTGCAAGGATCCTCCTGCCTCTGCCTCTACTACCCCATTCATGAGGGCTCTGCTCCATTAACCCAGTTCCCACCTGTAGGTTCCTCCTTCCAATATAATCACCTTTAGAAAGATGGAGTTTCTTTTGGATTTTAACATGTGACACTCGGGGAAGCATGAGCATTCAGACCACAGCGCAGACTGACAGATGAACCAAGCTGATAAAGAGCTGGGGTGTAGCAGTAGCTCAGTGGTAGATCACTTGCCTAGCAGGTGGGAGGCCCTGAGTTCCCTCCCCAGCAGGAGGAAAAATCCAACCAACCAACTGGCCAACCAACCAACCCTGATTTCACAAGTGTGTTGTTTATGACGTGATCTTAATCCGAGGAAGGGTATTCTCTTACCGTTCCATGGTTGCAGTCACATACCCCCTCGGTGCCTGTCGTACGTGTCAGGGAACACATACAAGACCATGAGGGTGTTCATTGCACCACTGTGTGCAGTACAGAAAAGGGAGAAGCAGCTTAAACACAGGATATGAGATAAATTGTGACACATTTACTTACAAGAATATTCTTTAGCAGAAGTCAGTGACTGAATATAAGCTTTATGGCCGAGCACATGTAGAACTCAAAAAAATCTTAACGTGGCTTGAAAAGGGGATGTTCCAGAATAGTAATAGTGTGATCCATTTACAGAAATGTTGAAACACACAAAAAAGTTGTTATTGTTTTGGGGTATGTGAATATTGGAGATGTAGAAACACTGGTAAGGAAGACATACCTCAACTTTAAGATAATGGTTGCCTCTGAAAGGCAGGGAGAGAACAGGATGGGGGTACCTGTGTACTCCGATACACTGTACTCAGCCTAGACATTGTCTTGAGCTCAGGAGTTGTACACCAGCTCGGACAAAATAGCAAAAGCCCATCTTAAAACGAATGTGACATGTATCTTTATAAAGTCATAATTATGGTCATACAGGATGTGCAAAAAGTAGCCATTTTTACCTTGTTACAAGTTGGAGTTTGGCAGGATTATGCACAACTGATACATTTTTTTCATTTTTGTACCTATACAAATGTATACATTTTGGGGGCAGAGGTTGAACCTCATACTGAAAATTTTTAAATTTTGAGAGGGGGTGCTTTAGTTACTGTTCCTTCCCCCTGGGACATGACACCTGACACTCACAACATAAAGGAGGGGATGCTTATTTTGGCTCACGGTTTTCATCTGTGGTTGGCTGGCTCCAAGACAGGAGGACCAGGGGGAGGAGAGCTGCTCACCTCTGGCCATCCAGGAGGCAGAGGAAGTCAAGCAAGGCAGGGGCTGGGGAGAGAGCTGTAACTTTTCAGGTCATGTCCTCAGTGACCCACCTCTTCTGACCAGGCCCTCCCCTAACAGCAATTTGGCGATACCTTCTGTAATCCTATCAAATGTCCAAAGGTCCCACCAGTGAGCTCATGAGGCTTAAGGGGAACAGCTACCTATAAACCATAAGAGTGGGTCTCCTTAGGTTACTAAACTGCCCAGCTGGGCTGGAACCCTCCTGCCTCAGCCACTCAGGGTGATGAGTTTACAGATGTGGCCAAAGTTTATACATTTAAACAATAATAGGCCATCTGGGAATTTATAGATTACACGTGATATTTCCTGATGAAGTGTTAACTGTGTGATGCAGAATAGCATGTGTCAAGGATGCCTTTTAGAAATGACCAGGAGACTTGTTGCATTACATAAACCTGACGCTTATGTTCATTCATTGCTTTGTCCTCCCTTGTTCCAGGAAACTCCCTTTGACCCCTTTGAAGTCCATATGGCTCTGTATGATGAAGATCTCCTGAAAAATCCTTTCTACCTGGCCCTGCAGAAGCGGCGTCCAGACTTGTGCAGCAAGGTGGCCCAAATCCACGGCACTGTGAGTACATCAATCCTGAGGATTGTTGTTGGGTGCGGCTAATGCCAGAAAGTGGGAGACCGAGGTGACACTTAGGGGAAGTCAGGTGTGCACCCGTGTTAATTCGCCCTGAGAGACTGCCTGCCCTGCTCCCTCCCATTCTGAGCTCCTGGCCCTCGTCTGCCCTCTGTCTGGCATGTCCCCGATGGCACTGCAATCTCCTGTCCTTACCGCTATCTCTTTCTTTCCCTCCTTGACCAGCAGGGCTGTTTTTTATTTTTTTTTATTTTTTTATTTTTTAATTTATTTTTTAAAAAATAAAAGTACAAAAACATATTAACAAACAGACACCAATTAGCATAAAAAATAGTACAATCACAACTAATCTATAGACAAGGTGACATGGTCTCAACAGTGGTTATTTCTTTATCCATTGATATCTTCTAAGTGTAAATATATGAACCCATATACAGACATGCAAAATAAGTCAGACAATTAATCCTCTCAACAACAGAAAAAACACAAATACCAAAAATCCAAAGACAAAAAACAAAACAGGCAAACAGCAGCAGTAACAACAACAAAAAACCACCAATAGTTGCTGCTTTGCATATTGATATCTTCGAAGTGTGTGTTCAGGATAACACATATAGACATACAAGATTGATCAAATAACACGTCATCGATTATTTCTTAGCATTAAGTGATATAATACAATAGTAGAACCATGTTACCTCTCCTGCATATATGTATATTCATATATACATACATACATTTTTGTCTCTTTCTTTTCTCCTTTCCCTCGTCCCATCTGTTCTTTGTTTTAGAACAGATTTCCTTCATGTCTCTTAGTTTATATTCCCACGCTCGGGTTCTTACACCAGTGATACAATACGTTGCCTGCACATGTATCACTGATTTATTTCACTTATGAGTATGGA
>PVLD010017118.1:0-42868 GCA_004027595.1 Dinomys branickii
CCCCCCCTCTGACCACGCCGCGGCAGCCCCCAATCCCCCCCTCCAGGAGAGGTTCTGCTTATGTTATAAGCAGGCTACCTGCCTCCCCTGAGGGTAAGAATAGCACTCACACCATCTCTGTGCCCTCCTCTTGCACAGGATGAGGGTGTTTACAAAGTAAAGACCCTGGCTCCCTGCCAAACTACTTAGTTAGACTTCTAAACTTTTGAAGCTGAAACAATGTATCAACCATCATAATTTTAAAATTCAGGAGGTAAGGAAAAACCTGAGATAGTTGCTAGCACTTGAAATCTACTCCAATGTATTAGTTACATTTCTCTAGAGAATTAGAATCACTATATGTAAAATAATATGAAGGAACATATTAGGTAGGTTTACAGGATCAAAGGTGAAAGTGTCTCCATGATCATCTATGAGATCAGAGGTAGAAGAATCTAAAATGGAGGTCTGTGCGGTGGAGAACTCTATGATCCAGTAGCAAATGAAGGTCAAAGAACTCACTGATTGAAAGGCTAAAGACTAACATCGAAAGGCCATGCCCGAGACTGACATTCTTCCAAAAATAAAAAAGAAGGATTATGAAAACTTCCTTCTTCTTTCCTTTATTTTTGTTTTCCTGTCCAGGCTACACCCATCTCCAGGGTGGCTGTTCCTCCTGAGGGTCCTGGTCTACATGTCCATCATGCAAAGTTGTACTCTGAATTTCACTAATCTGCTAAGTGATTCTTACTCAAGTCAAGTTAACATATCACACTTCGCATTACACCCACATTCAAGCCAATCTCTTTTGAAAATTAGAGGTCAAAGTAGAAGTGAATAAAATCCTGCACAGGCATCCTTGACCTTCACAGAGTACAAGATACTACCTAATGAGAAAAAGAAAGAAAGAAGTGAAAAAATATACATATGTGTATATAGGAGAGCTGGCATAATTGTACTGCTAATGTCTAATGGTTTATTGAAAGGAACAGTTAACGCTTAAATTTTTTACCCATTTTGCATGCTTGTATCTGATAATCTGAACAACTAATTTGAAGACAACCATATGCAATATAACAACCATTGGCAAATTCCTAACATCTGGTATAGTGAAACTCTGTATCACCTGTAATGTTTTCTTAATCATTATTTGTTATTCTTTTTAATTGTTTGCTAGATCTTGCATTCTTACATCTGGTTATCAGAGTAACTTCACTGAAGATGACAATATGCAGAAAATAATCACTATTAATTCCTATCATTCTGTTTTGAAAACCTGCATTATTTTTATTGTTTTTGCTTTGTTTTGTCTATGTTGTTGTTGTTTTACTTCTTTTAATTCTTTTAAAACAAAAGTAGAGGGTTGGGGATATAGCTCAGTGGAATAAGTGCCCGTCTGACAAGTGCAAGGTCCTGAGTTCAATCCCCAGTACCGTCAAAAACATAAATAAATTAAAATAAAATAAAAAATAGAAACTATCTCTGTGCTTTAGTTCATGATTGGCTGTTTTGACAGAATGCCGGAGACTGATAAAGCAATTTATTTCTGAGTTATAGAAACTGGAAAGGGTAAGATCATTATGCCAGCCTCTGACAAGTCCTACTTGCTGCTTTAACCTGGGGCAAAAGGTGCAAGTGGAAGGCAACATGAGGCACTAAATTTAAAGGCTTAAAGGTTTTTTGAATTAGCATTGATCCTTTTGCAAGGATGAGCTACTTACCTTCCCCACCAACCTGTAACTATCACACTGCAAATTGGGCATTTAACTTCCAGGGTAGATATTTGCTGAGTGTCCAATCAGTCATCTTTTTAGATAATCCATGTTTCTCTCACTTGCACTGCAAAAGGTGGCATGTTTACCCCCTCCACCAGAGCTGCAGACAATACTGAGCCTCTTACAGTGCCTGAAACACATCCATATTATGGAAATAGTTTTTATATTGTGTGGAGAATGATAAGAAAAGTTAACTGTACATCTTCACTAGAGATTACATTGTTCCCATTTTTTTGTGATGGTTTTGATGTAAAACATCTTCTAAAACATTTAAGTGTTCAGAAGTGTGGTTATCAGAAGGTCACTCAATTACGGAGGGTGCCAACTCATGAGTAGATACGCCTGTGGATGAGTTCATAGCGTCACGTCGTCTGGGGAGTTGGGGCTTGCTTGAAAGGGGTGGATCGCTAGATACCTGACCTGGAAGTGGATGTTCTTGTCCGGAGCTGCTGTGCTCTCTGGCTTCCATGGCCTGAGCAGCTGTACTTCCCCATGCGTGTCTAGCATGCCCTTTGCGCCTGTGAGCCAGCTGAGCAGACATGGGCTAAATCCTGCAAAGTTCAAGAGAACTGCCCTTCTCCTTCAGTGGCATTTCTCAGATGTTTTGCCCGAACTGTTTGAAAATGACCAACGCATTATTTGATCTGCACCAATTGAGTCCATAGATAAGGAGGCCTACCCACGAAAGATTTCTTACACATTTCCTTGTTTGCTCAGCTGAAAAGACCGACTTAGAAGCAACAGTACGAAGGACTGATATTGTCACACAGAGCTCGAGAGGTCTCCTTCGTCTGCCTTCCTTTTTTTTTTTTTTAATTGTATTTGTTGTTGTTGTTGTTTTATTTTTGACACTTTTGCAGTCACGGCGAAGCAAAATGATAGAGAAGAAGAATACCAGGAGAAAATAACACAAATTAGTAGTGTTCAAGAAACACAAATTAGTAGTGTTCATTAAATGATAGCAGTCTGCAACAAAGAAAGAAACAACTAACCATTTCACAGGTAAGATGGATGAATGTCAAACATAAAGAGTGAAAGCTGAAAAACAGTTGGGAAATTATAAGCACTTCCTGTAATGACCTAAATGAGGGATAAATGTACTTGGTTTAAAAATAGAAGCCAGAAGACAAGAGAAGTCATCTTGAAAGTGATGAACTAATAGAGTTCAGTCAGAATTCTACATCCAGGACAAGGGAAGCAGCTCAATGTCTGAGCATTTGCTTAAATTTTTTTGACCCATTTTGCATGCTTATATCTGGTAATCTGAACAACTAATTTGAAGAGAACAGTATGCAATATAACAACCATTGGTGAATTCCTACCATCTGACTTCCTGAGTTCCCTCCCCATATTGTAAAAAGTAAAAAAAAAAAAAAAAAAAGAATTCTGTATATCCACAGGAAGTAACTTTTCAAAATGTAAAAGAAATAAAGATACTCCTGGGTAAACAAAAGCTGAGCAAGTTCCTTTGAGATGTACTTTAAAAATAAAAATGAAATAGAAATTTCCTCAGAATGAGGGAAAAGCACACCCAATAAAAATCCAGTTCAAGAAGAAGAAAAATGTGACAACTGAAAAGGGAAACATGTGGATAAACATAAAATATGTTTTTGGTGTTCATAGCCGAGTTTCTTTTAATAAGTACTGACAGCTTGAAACAGAAATTACAAGGATGTTTTGTGAGATTTCTCCACTCTGTGGAGAAGTAAGCCGCAAAATAATGAGAGCATAAAGGGCAGGAAGGAAATAAATGCAATTATTCTGTTATAAGATTCTTATGTTGTTTGTGAAATTTTTGAAGGTCATATTATTTTTTTAAAAGTGGACCAGAGTAAGTTAAATATTAAGCTCTCCAGAGTAGAATTACTTGGCAGAGTTTTCCGAGATAATGAAGTGCTCTTAGGCTGGCTGAGTTGCTGTAATAAAATGTTAGGGGTGGGTAGATTAGGACAAAAACCATGTATTCCTCCTAGTTCTAGGAGGCTGGGAGTCCGCGATCAAGGTGTGGAAGGTTGGGTCATAGTGAGGGTTGCTTTCTTGGTCAGAGGCGGCACTTTCCCGCCATGTGAACACACAGCAAGGAAGGCAAGAAGTTCTCTGTGGTTTCTTCTTTAAAGGCAACAATCCCTTTCCTGAAACTCCAATTTTATACTGTCATCTACTGCCAAACACCACAGCCCACCTCATACCATCATAGAGAGAAAGATTCAACACTGGATTTTGAGGTGGGAACCACAACCACTTTGATCATTGCACTGATCAGAGTGTGAGTATGTATATCATTTTCTTTGTCCATTGATGCTGGAATAATGAATTACACACAGACTGGGCAGCTCATACACAAGAGATATGTATTTCCTAGAGGGCTGGATATTAGAAGCTCAAGGTCAAACCTTGTCCCGTGTGGTAATGGCCGCTTCCTGGTTCTTAGATGGCAAGGTCTCTGTGTGTCCTTACAGGATGAAAGAGACAGGGAGCTCCCTGGGATCTTGTTTATAAGGACACTGATCTGAGCCATGGTGATTTATCCTGCATGAACTTGTCAACACTTAAATGCCCCACCTCCTAACTCCATCACTTTGAAAATTAGGGTTTCACCATATGATATTTAGGGTACACAAGCTTCCAAGGCACAGCAGGCACATTTTGCTTTGGCCAACATAGCAGCCACTGATCATGTGAGATTTTGTACTCCTGAAATGTGGTTAGTGTAACCTAGGAACTAATGTTGACTTTTAAAATATTCTACTCAATTTCGATGCTATCTATGAGTAACGTTTACCATTTGGGAGAATGTAACTCCAAGGTAGATGAGGACACACGTTTTCTATCAAAGACTACCTACCATGTAGTTTTTGGTTTGTGAACTGATGGGCAAATTCAAAGATATCACATGTATTTATATGTAACTATTTAAAATATTAATAAATACTTGAGAACCATTCATGTACAATAGAGCATAAACAATGTGGTAATGGTCAATATTTTGCTATAGAGAAATTGTCTACATATACTCACTAATGTAGAATTATAAATATATGTGTATATATTATATATATATATTTTTTCACACAGAAATCTCAACAGTACTGAATTCTATAAAAATTTTGATAGAGAAAAAATGGGAAGAATTTTAGAGTAATACAAAACAAAAGGTGTAGATAAGAAGAACAATCATGGTAGAATTAAACCAGAGGAAAATCCACTCATATGTTGGTCATGAGACAATAAATGACAAGAAAACTTTGGAATATTTTCAGAAGTTTAAATCTACTAGGAGAGCATGAACTAGTACTCCCTCTTAGATATTTATACAAGAGCCTTGGTCACTCTTATGAGCCTATATTTGTTAATCTGAGTAGCTACTTTGAAGATAACCATATTCAATATTGTAACCATTTTTAATTTCCTATCATTTTGTTTTGAAATTCTGTCTCCTTTTTATTGTTTTTTTAAAAATATTCTTTAAAGTAGAAAAAAAGAGGTACTTAAAAGTAAGTTCTAAGGTTCATTCATTTGTGGTTCATAAAGAAAGAACGCAGGCTACACTGGGGATATACCTCATTGGTAAAGATTTTGCCTCCTGAGTGTGGGATCTTGAGTTCTATCCCCAGCAGTGAGTGGGAAAAGGAAAACTGAAGAGTTTATCTGTGTATTAAGAGCAGAATTGTTATTGTGTGCATCTGCAACATACTCCCAAACCTCGTGTGTTGGAGATTTCATGATCTATTGATGGTGCTGTCAGGAGGTGGGGGAAACACTCAAGGTGTCACCACATTAGAGGATGAAGGTCACTGGGGGTCATCAGAGAGTATAGGTCATCCATATGTCTCCTCTGTCTCTGTATCTCTTTGTGCCTCTCTCTATCCCTCCCCTTCCTCCCTCCCTCTCTCTCTCCCCCTCTCCTTCTCTCTCTCTGTCTCCTCCTCTCTCTCCATCTCTCTCTCCTCCTTCTCTCTCTCTCTCTCTCTCTCTCTCTCTCTCTCTGTCTCTCTCCCCATCTCTGGTCCCTGGCTACCATGAGAAATATGATGAGCACCCTTGGTAAACAACACACATGTCCAGCCATGATATTCTGGTTCACCACAAGTCCAGAAGCAAGGGCAGAAGCAAATGATGGATGGATAATCCCTGAATCCCTGAACTGAAACAAAGCTTTCCTGTTTTTAAGTTGATTTTCTTGGGTATGTTTTTAAGGTGATCAAAAGTGGATGGCTATGAGAAGGAAGAAATAATTTTCAGTATATCTCATATTGAGTACTGGAGATTGATAAAAACCCAGTGGAGAATAGAGTGTGAATCTTGATGAATTTGTACAAATTAGATGTGCGTTTATAACCACGGAGCAAGTTAAGAGCTTAATAAGAATAAGAAATCCAGAATTTCCCCTTGTATCTTTCATAAGGAAGTTAATTTAGCTTCGTATTTTTTTTATTTCTTCCCTTTTACATTTTTCTATAGGAAATGGCAATATTTTAAAATAAATGATTCTCAGTAAGTTTGATGTCTTTAAAGAATTTCTTACTTTATACTTCCTAGAATTGAAATAATTCTCTTGCTTTCATATAAAATATTATCTGACATACTTGCTTTAAAATATTCTATGGCATAACTTTTATCAAATATTACCTTTTACATTATTATCTTATAACTATTGCCTATAATGATTTAGAATGAAGTGAATGATTCAATTTAGTATCCAGGAATCCTTCATTCTAATTTAGATATGTGCTGGAATTTGTAGGTTGTGAACAATTCTTAACCAAAATGTGCATCTTTTTCTCATGTCAGTGATTTTTCAAAGCCTTAATGACTTTATGTCAGCAAAGCCCATGAACAAGAATGGATTTTCCTGATATTTCACTGAAGACTTAGGAAGATGGTATCTTCCACCAACACACTGGAGCAACTGTCTATTATACTTGCTATATTATCCAGGACATTGACTTTTACAGAAAGAAATCTCTTAATGATCCTCACCTTCGTTCAGCAACAAACCAAACTAGTGTTTTCAGATAGAGTTCCTATCTGACCTACTTTAGGATAGATGTCTCAATAACCTGAATTCCCAAAGTCATGGTCTCAAAGGAATTGTAGTTTTTTTTCTTTTTCTTTTTTTTTTTTTTCCCCAAATCTGTGTTGAAATCTGTAGGAGAATCACACTAACATTCATATAAGTTTATGGTTTCTCTAAGGGTCTACAAGAACTTTGCCCTTTGAGCATCAGCTTATCTACAAGATTTTCAGAAGTCAGACTGCTTCCAATCACCTATTCCAGAAATCAATAAAAGAAGTTCATTTAATAACAGTAAATTATGTACTTATACATGGTAAAGCATGGCAGAGCACAGGACAGAACTGGGAATTCTAAATTTGTCTGGCACGTACTCTAATTCTATTAGTAGTTTGTAGGACTCGTTTTTAATAACTATTATTACTCTGAAATCTATTTAGGAGGATTAACATCTTTCAAAGTTACTAGATCAGCCTGGTGGATATTCAGATTCCCACATCTGGCTGTTAATCATGGTATGTTAATCTCACTGAATTAAAATACAGCTAGAAGATTAAGACAGCATTCTCTCAGTATGTCTGGGTGGGTCATGAAAGCTTGGCATTGGTCACTGGTGTGTAAGGTCCCCTCCCTATTCCTTTTTGATGCTATTACTCTGCTCTGCTTCCCAGCATAGTTTCATAGGGGTCAATTATACTTAAGTAGGCATCTTTGATTGTTTTTAGGTTCCTACCTCCACCTTTATTCCTCTTCATGCACAATCACTAAATTCCACTGGTTGCAGGATCTAGATACGCACGTCTACACCTATTTGTGTATGTGGAGTCACAGGATTTGTAATTTTGCTTATTTTCTTATGTTGTATTATAGCCATGCAATGTCCCTCCATTGCCTTCTTTGGTAAGGCCTGTTGCAGTTTGACACTAACTAAATATTGCACATCCTTTCTCTTTTTTTTTTTTTCTGTCTTTTTGAGACGGGGTCTCACTAAGCGGTTCAGGCTGGTTTTGCACTCACTTTGTACCCCAGGATGGTCTGCAGCTCACAACGGTCCTCATGCAGGGATTACAGGTGTGTGCCACCATGTCAGCCTCTCAAATCCTTTCGTATCTTCATTTGCTTTTCGAGGTAGTCTGAGCAGTCTCTTTAAGCACTGTCTTTGAGATAAAAAGTTGGGTTGCACCGCTACTTTGTTTAAAGTCACTTAAATGTTTTTTCATAATGATGATATAAAATGGTCACAAGGTCCAACACAGATGGGCTTGATCAATCTTTTCCCCAATTCTGTCTCTCAGAACATCAAACTCTCAGGATAATTTGTTACTAAAAATACAACAGATTGCATGTTAGCTTTTGTTACTCAAGAACAAAAAGCCTGAGTCAATCAACTTATAAAGAGAATAGAGTTATGTTGGCTCCTAGATTTAGACTTTCTGGTACGTGATCGATTGAGCCTGTTGATTTGGGACTGTGGTAAGATAGCACATCATGGTGGGTGACTGTGGGTGAACAGAGCCAGTCATCAGGAAGGAATCAGAATTGGGGATGAAAAAAGAACCAGGGTCGAACAATAACCTTCAAAGCCACATACCGGTGGCATAACTCCTTCCCACTAACCCTGACCTCTTAAAAGTTTTAACACCTCCCGATTGCGTTTCCCTAGACACAAAGGCTATAACACATATAAAGAATTTCAAGATCCATATGATAGTACAGCTTATCTCAGCATCCACTATGAATGGTTTTCAGAATAAGCAGAGTGTCCTATATCCTATGTCCAGGTATGGGGAGGGCTGTTTCTTCCCAAGTCCTCTGTCCTTGGATTGTAGACACCGTCTTCTCCCTGTGACCTCATGTGGCTATGCTTCTGTGTGTGTCTCTGTGCTCTTTGCTCCTACTTATAAGGAAACTAGTTCTTTGGAATTAGAGTTGACCCTAGTGACTTCATTTTACCTTAATCACCTCTTTAAAGTTCTCATTTCCAAGTACAATCACAGGCTGGGGTCCTAGACATTAGGGCTTCACACAGGAATTTGGGTGAAAGTAAACACAATAAAATGAACTTTAAATGTAATTACTTTCCCCCTGATCTCTTTTCTAAAATCCGTCTTGGCAGAATTACAGTGTTCTGATAAATGCTTTAGACAATGTATTGATCTTCTTGATTCATACGACGGACCCAGAGGAAAAAGTGATTGGCCAGAATTCCTATAAATATGTGAAAATAGCTAATCTTTGTATCTAGTTATTCTGAATTCACTGAGTGGGATTCATAAATGTATCTGTAAATGTTGCATAGAATGTCATCATTTTATCTCCTCTTTATATTTCTAAAACAGTGAGATAAAGTGTCTGAAAACTTTGGGCATAGGATATCTCATGTATTAAAACCCAAATCTTTCATAAGCATATTCTATTAAAATTTGAGAATAAATCGAATCATGCCTCAGAAGAAAATTTATTTGTAGGAAGGGTCAGAGAAGGAAAATAGATTCATTATTCGTTATTTGTACCTTGGCTGAAAATTTAACAGCTCCCAGGGGCTGCTTGAAAGACAGTTCCGACAACATCAGAGAATCAGGCACAAAATTGGGGTCACGTTATTTTCCAACTATGTGATTTGGGGGAAGGTACTTTCCTATCTCCTGTGATTGGAAAATTAGCTAAATATAGATTTAAATAGACTCAGGCTCCAGGAGAAGTCTAGAAAAATATGATTTTACAAGTTGAGAACAAGTGTAAAATAGCTTTTGAAAACAAGGACTCACTAACTTAATCTCAGAATATTTTGCCAGCAAAACTTTAACAAATCAAAACAATAGTTCTGTGATCTGTCTAGTAAGCAGTCTAGTAAGCAGGAGAGGACAATTTACATCAGTCTTTACCTATGATCCTAACCGGAACTAAATTTATGGCTGCTGAAAACCATAATCGGTTGGGTGATATTTTCAAAGGGATCTTTATAAATTAAAGTAAGTCTGATGCTTTAAAAATAAAACTTTTTGGTGATTTTTTAGAGCAAGTCTATTTACCCCACCTGGTTCAATTATGATGGGGATCAAATGATTGTTGTCACTTGATCCCCATCATAATCCTCAATTTGTTGAATCTCAGTTGGTTACCCATGGAAATGATAATGTAGCATAAAGGATTATGACTTCAAGTGGGAAATACCAAGCACACAAAACTCTTAACAAACAAAATCCTCTTATTATGTAATACCCTTCAAATTGTCACATGTGATCCTGGATGCATAATTTACTTTTCTGAAAAAAAGTTTTCTTTTAACCTTTGTGTGATAGAGAAATACATCACTGTCCACTGAGATCAATTCTCAAGTGAAAATGTTATGGATATATTCAGAAGCATATTTTAGATTGAGAGTCCCAAGTTGGTGGGACCAACACAACCATCTGTTTGTGCGATGACCAATTTGGAAAAGAAAAATAATGCTTTGTCCAAATCACTGTACAAAGAATCTGCTCCAACTAAGGGGTTTCCAATGAAGAACTTGTGATACTGCATGTGCCTATTTTGCTTGCTGAGACTGTGATAGTTGCTGATTGTCATGGCATACCTCAGGCTTGACGTTAAATAAAGACAAACAGGATGGTTTCTTGGGCACCATGAGCAGAAACATGTTTGAATTAATCTGGAACAGGTCTTCATTATGTTGTGTGAGCCAGCCTGTATAATACATAAACAAGCAATTAATGTGGCTGATACACATTAAGTATGCATATACACATCTGATGACAGTTATTGTATATATTAGTTCTCTGAGTTCTCACAACAATCTTGCTATACACAACACACACACACACACACACACACACACACACACACACACACTGTTTTTATTATCTCCTGTTTTAAGATGATTTTAAGGCTAGAACAGATTGATAAGAGAGTTGTAGGGGCTGGGGATATAGCTCAGTGGAATAAGCGCCTGCCTAGCAAGCACAGGGTCCTGAGTTCGATCCCTAGTACCGCCAAAAAAAGAAAAAAAGAGAGAGTTGTATGGGGGTTGACACATTACAGAGCCAGTATTTATTTTATTTTATTTTATTTTATTTTATTTTATTTTATTTTATTTTGAGACATGGTCTCACTATGCAGTTCAGTCTGGGCTTGAGCTCACTTTCTAGCCCAGACTAGCCTGAACTTGCAATGATTCTCCTGCCCCAGCCTCCCCAGTGCTGGAATTACAGGCATACACCACCATGCCTGGTGCAGAGCCAGTATTTAAATCTGAGTGCTCAGCAGCATCTTGGTCTTGACTCAAGTTATTACATGTCAAGAGTCAAAATCTTTATTAAAACACAAATAGAGGAGGCCTAAATTGTCAGGCATCATATTGGCTCTAACTAAGTTATGGTTTAATATGAAGTGTCCCCCATTGACACATGCATTGAAGACACCAAGTTCATTAAGGGATTAATGTATTGATCAGTTAAGAGCAGAACAGACTATTAGGGGATGGGCCCCCTTCAGAAAAACTAGGTCCATGGAGAGGCATCTTAGGAGGGTTTATCTTTTTTAAAATTTTAATGATAAAAGAAAGAAAATATGTTAATAAACACACAGACATACATAAAACAGCACAAAAAAATGAAAGCAATACAGAATTTCAGACAAGGGAATAGGAAATTAATGATGGTTCTGTATTACATATTGCTATCTTCAAATTGGTTACTCAGATAAACAACAATCTCATGAGGATGCATGCTTCCATCCGCTCTTTCCAAAACCCCCTGCTTCCCAGCTGCCAGAGGATGAGCACACTCCTCCTCTGTTCTCTGTGGCCACGTCCTTTCTGCTGGAAGCCAGCCAATCAGGAATTAAAACTTCTGAAACCATGAACCAATGTATTTCTTTTTTCACTGAAATTGTGCATGCCAGGTATTTTGTGGCGGCAAGGAAAAGCTAATACACTGCCCAATCTTCATCACAGGAGATGGTTCAGCTGCTACAAGTTGAAAAATGAAACATTGAAACTAAGCAACTACTGAGTTCTATGAAGGTCAAAACTGAGTATGTGTCCAGGAGAGAGGATCTTTATAGGATTTGTGGGTCTGGGAAGCTTTGGCTGGATTGGTCCTACTGTACAGTCTTATAACTAGCAATACTTGTGTTTGTGATTGAATCATGGAATTTGTCTTAAAGGAAACAGGTTAGTAGATTTGAGAGAGAGTTGTCAGCCCACTGAAGATTTCTTGACCAGGGCCACCTTGACACAGTATCCTGGGGTGCATTTTTTCTTAAGGAACAGACTAATAAATGTGAAACCATGTGATGGATATTATTTGTTAGGATCAATAACTAGGTAAGAGGCCATCTAAGGAAATCCGTTAAAATACACATTGTTGTGGTTCTAATCATGATCACATTGTGATTTTCACTGGTGTTACACTTAGAGATAAAGGGATTAGTGAGTTAAAATAATAAAAGAATTTAGTAGTAGAGTATATACACGTTTATACTGAAAAGCACACAGGCATAAACACATCTGTATTGATAGCTGAGCCTCTTGATTTTCAACTCGATTGGCTTATGAGATGGAATGATTTATATGCAGATGTCCTTTCAAAATCCTATGTACTCATAAATGGGGATTTGGGGAGATGATTGGATCTGAAAGGAAGGATGACCATCAGTGGATTACTCCATGGATGGGTTTTATAGCTAATGCAATGGTGGGTCACTGCCATGCTATGAGTTCTGTGTCTTCTGCCATACTGTTCTGCCATCACTGTCTTCGAGCCAATCAACTATGGGCTGAAACCTCTACAAACTATGAGCCAAAATAAACCTTTCCTCCTTAGAGCTGTGGGTGTCAGGTATTTTGTCTCAGCCTTGAGAAAATTACTTAGGCAAGAAACATGTAGACTAGTAAACATAAACACACTCTGGGATCTTCCTTGGTGGGTTGCTGGTCCATGACCTTAGAGATAATATATGGTCCCTCACCCTTTATTCTCAGGTTCCTTCTTTGTTCTCTGCTACCCACATCCCATGAATTGAGCATCTCTTTTCTATGCACCCTTCTGACATGATGTTTCTGCTTTGCAACTGGCCAGCCATGGGCTGAACCTTGGAGTATGTGAGCTGGTATAAACCTGCCTTCCTATGAATTGTGAATGTCAGTATTTTGTATCCAAAAATGAATACAGCATTTGCTTGCATTTTTGGAGGAGCCATCCAAGGAAGGTGAATAGAGTGGAGGGGTGTTCAAGGTTCCTATGTCCATTGCAAAACATACTCAGGTAACTAGTTCTCAGTTGTCGTGCAGAGTTACCCAATCCCGCCATCGTATTAGTAGCATTTAGGGATTGTGTTTGATGTCTCCGTACTGAATTTTCATCGAGCCTTTAATTACATATGCCTTAAAAGGGGAAAATTAAAAGGAAGAGACTGAAGAGCTGGCTGGGAGCCCTCACCCTGCTCCCTCAGACATCTGGTCTACCCAGGAACAAAGCCCTTGGCTCTCTCTCTGTAAGGATGGCAGGAATCCTGTTTGACCAGCCTACAGGGTAGCTGTCCAAGTCTTACATCTCCTGCCTGTGTGGTGTGCTTGGGTGAGAAGAGGCCTTTTGTGAGAGCTTCATGCTGGCATTGCAGAGAGCTATGTAAAGCTTTACTTGCCATTACTGTCATGATCGTGACCCAACGACTTCACACTATGTTGCCTGGGTAATGAGAGAAATGGACTGACAGATGGTTGGTTCACTTGGCTTGTGTGAGGGCAATGTGTAGTATAGAAATCAGCTGCGTTTGCCTAAGATAAGTGAAATAGGCTGCCTTTCTTTGGTCTGTTTTTATTCCCTTTCTTGCCTCCTCTGTCCAAAGAATGGTTGTCCCCTGCTCATCTACAGTTTAACTTTTTTTTTTTTTAACTTCAGTTACTCATGGAGAATGGTGGTCCAAAATTATGAAAAGGGAAATTCCAGAGTTAAACAATTTATATATTTCCCACATGTGTCATTCTGAATAACCTGTTGTCTTAGTCAGTTTTCCAACACTGTGGCAACATACCAGATAAAATCAATTCAATGAAACAAAGGTTCATTCCCTTCCCCCTGGTTTTAAAGTTTCAGTCCATGATTGGCTGGACTCATTCATTCCGTCATGACTCATTCTCCTCAATGAGGCTCCAAATTTAGGCCTCCTAAATTTCCATTCCCTCCTGATAATACCATCCAATCATCTATCTGTGAGTAGATTGAGCCATTGATGAAGTAAGAGTCCTCATGATCCAGTCACCTTCCCAAACCCCATCAGCTCACAGTCACCTCCAGAAGGCATGGTCATTGAGGAATCATCTAGATCCAAATCACAATACTCAATTAAAATTTGTACCTTCCTGTTCTACCCTGCCTGGTATAGGAATCATCTCTTTGTCCACTGGATCTGTACTGTACACACGACCCATCTGTCTTGGTCATCAGAAAGATCAGCGCATTACCCATAATGCATGTAGAGAGGGTCTGGAACTATTGTGGTTTGACCCACCTATTACATGTTCTGAAATGTACACACTGAAAATCATAAATAAACGCTTTAAACTTACTTTGGCATACAGCTCTCAAAATATTTCACAGTCTGTTCTTCAATCAATTGATCTTCTCTTACTAGTTAAGTTTTATATCCACAACTTAAGTTTTTTGCTTTTTATTAAATTATGATTTACAAGTCTCTCTTCTGTAAAATAACATTATTATCTACTAAGGCTCAGATCATAGCAACTAATAATTATAGGTTAACACATATGGATACCAACATCAGGTAGAAGCATAATATTCATTTAAGAGCTTTACAGTTTAGCTCGGATATATACACTTGTGATGTATTTTAAGTTTGTATGTGGTGTGAGATAGGGATTTGTGTGATGTGAGATAGGAACCACATTTTCTTTTTAGGCTGCATGCACTCCAAATACCTATCCCACTGCCACTAAAAGTAAAGGAAAACAGGTAGAGATTTGTGAATACATATTTAATGTACATGTGTGAAATCCAGTGCTCCAACTCCCAAACCCAGTTTCTATGTTCTGTTTGTACCTCAAGGTCCAGAGGAAGTCAGAGTGTATAAGGAGGAGAAATGTGTCTTTATAGTCATTCTGTTTGGCATGCTTCACTACGTTTCACTTTTATTCATTAAACATTTTTGAAAAGCTGAGAAGGTATATATGAAAATTATAAGCTCTTCAGGATGCAAAAATATCTACTCATCCTCTCAACTTTGAATGGAGTTGGGATAAAAGCTGGCCTCTTTGAACAGCACTGAGCACTTTCTGAGTGAATAATATTGCATTGTGATACTGATCCTTCATTCAATTCTACTGTCACAGAGTGAACTCCAACACTTTTTGGATGGCCCCAGGTAAATGCTACAATTAAGCTGCACAAGCCGCTTTGAAAAATCACAACCGATCGACCATTCATGTCTACATTAGTATGAAAATGATGGAATTGGGCAGAAGTAAAAATCAGTCATTCAGCTCTTACATAATCACACACATCTTTCCATTTATCAGTTGCCTGTACACATGTTTTCTATGGTAGATTGCTAACTCTTGCCCCAAACGTATTTACCCCAAAAGAATTGCCATTTACTTACATCTGTCAAAATGGTCTGTAAATAGCTTTACAATTATGATCTCTACTTGAGAAAATATAAATAGAAAAAGAATGACTTCCTTAGGGAAGCTGTCTTTGAGTGTTATTATGCCATCGTTCAAATTAGAATGCAAGTCTTTTTTTTTTTTTTTCTCCTAGCCTGCCTGATTAGAATTCTATTTATGCTCTCGATTTAAACACTCTGGAAATTTTTTCTCTACTGCAAGGTCCCACAAGTTATTTCTCTTCTGCTGGTCTCTAGAGTTCTTTCTCTGCTGCAGGCCTGCAGGAATTCCCTCTATAATAAGGGAAGGTACTTCACATACATCACAATTTTGTCTAACTAGAACACAGTTGATTTAAGATCCTGAATCTCCTCAAAAATGTACACATGGCTGGCCAGACGAGCTGTTATTCTGAACTGGCACAATTCTACTAAGAAGTAATTAATTCATCAAACAATGTCCAGATATCACTTGGATACTAAGAAAGTTGGTCTTGTGGGAGCTGAACCAGTTGACCATACAAACAGGAATATTGTTTGGGAGTTGCTATAATTTGTGGATCTGTAACCTGAGCCACAGGCATTCTAAACCTACAGTGAGCTGTGTATATGAGGAATCTAGGTTCTATGATTCTTCAGGTCATTCTGAAACCATCCCAACTACATGGTCTATGGAAAAATGACAGGGAAAAAAAAATGCCTTCCCTAAAACCTATCCATGCAGCAAAAATGTTGAGGATTCTGGTATAATTGATACACAATTACATGTTTGTTATGGTTTGTGTCTGGGTGTCTTCCAAAAGCCACATGCAGTCATGGGGCAGGCTTTTAGAGTTTTAAATTCATGAGTATGAGTGTTACACCACCCTGGGGCAGATAGTTTGCATATGTAAGACAGAGAAAGAGTCTTTTTGCCATCACTCCTCCCTTTTGCTCTTACGGCTTTTGCTGTTTTCCACCACCGTGAACGTTTGCCCTCTGCCATGTGCCACTCTGCCTTGGAGCCAGCCGAGTATGGACTGAAACCTCCACACACTGTGAGCTAAATAAACCTTTCCTTCCTTCATTCTGGGTGTCAGGTATCTTGTCTTAGCAACAAGAGAAAAGTAACCCAGACAGTGTTCCCTAACTATAAGATTCTGAGAGACACATCCTTGGTCATTATTGCAATCATCTAAACACTGAAGAAGACATATATACCAATATGATTCTAATGTCAGTGAACATTATAACCATTCACATGACTTGCAACTTATGAAAAGTCAATCCTTCATCACTGACAGTACTTTTTGGACTGAAAGTTCATTAAGTAGTGTATACCTGTGTTAGAATTGTTAGAATCAGTCTTGTTTTTATAGCTGTATACTATTTTGTTACTAGCATATGTCTGTGCTGCATAATGTTTACAGTTGGTACACACATATGCCATTTCTTAAGTCCTTTCATTATCCTTTCTCCCCTACCCGCTTCCACCCCTCATTTTTGGTCTCCTTGGTTGAGAAATACTTTCCTCTCTCGTCCTTACTATCTAACTTTATTTTGCTATTTGTTGATAATGTGCGTTTCTGATACAACAGAGCCATGCCTTATTTAAGCTTGTGTTTCACTTCCTTCACTTAACCATTATGGTCTCAAAGTGGGTCCATTTTCCTATAAATGACCCACATTTATCTTCATGGTAAGATGGTGTCCTATTAATGTGGAAATACCACAGTTTCTAAGATCAGTCTTTAAATAACTTCTATTTTTAGACTTTTTCCTTCTCTCCCCTCCTATAACTCCTTCTGCATTCCAAGTCTTTTGGTGTTCCTTGAACTCAACACTGTACTTCTTCCTTGGTTGTAACTGATGAGATTCTCCTCGTGCATGCTGCATCATGAAGGGTGAAGACAATTCTGGTGTGACTGAAGAACATTCAAATTTGCAACTTCACCAGGTTCAGTGAAGCTACATTGTAAGTGGAAGTAAAGCCAATACCCATTGAAATTAAAGCATATTTTGATATGCAGCATATGATGTTTACATTCTTTGGGTCCAGTTGATGAAAATACATAACCCACCTGTATTCTTTGTTTCATCTCCTTTTCCTCCTTTCCTTCTTCCCTGTCTCCATTTCTTGATAGCTTTCCCTTTGGGAAAGATCTATCTCTATGCTTCTTATTATCATTTTTTATTTTTATTACCAGTGGCAAAAGGCCTTCATAGGATTCTTCATAAGTCATTCCTTCTTCAAAATGAATATGCAGTCTTTCAACGTCCTATTGGAGTTTCACCTTTAACTGTTTCTCTGTTGCTGTTAATACTTTTTGTTATGTTCCATTTTCCTTAGTAGTACATGGGGTGAAACAGAAGGCATTTGCACTGACCACAAACCCAGTCCTTTATTAATTTTTTTTTTAAATTTTTATATAGGGTCTCACTAAGTCTCTAATTTGCCCAGGTTGAGCTCAAACTTGCAGTTCCCCTGCCTCAGCCTCCCAGAGTGTGACAATTACAAGCATTTACCATCAAACCAGGGTTAGGTACTTTTACTGATGGTGGTGCAGAAAGAAATCAACTAACCTCAACAAATAATGGTACAGAGATAGCCATATAGTTATCCTTCAGAATCCAGTGAAAGCTGGCCCCGGGAGACTCCTCAGATACCAAAATCCATAGATCCTCAAGTCTCTTATGTAAAACGGAGGAACATTTTCTTACAGCCTACACACATCCTTCCATATGTTCCCAGTCATCTCTACGTTACTCATAATCCCCAATGCAATGTAAATGCTATGTAAATAGTGGCTTTACTGTATTATTGACAGAATGATGACTATAAAAAGTTCTTTAGAAAGTATTTTTGATCAGTGTTTTCTTGACTCTGCATATAGAATTCGGCTAGGGAGGGCCAACTGTACCCTTCTAAAAAATTTCTACTCAAAGACGTTTCACAGAACTTCAAACCTAGGATATCAATACCAGCCTTCTGAAATTCTGTGCCCTGGTTAGAAAGGTAAAATTCCCAGGGGTAATTCCAAGCAAAATCCAGTTTAGAGGGACGTGGAGATTATCCTCAAAATCCTGCCATTGACCCATAAAGATTCTTCAAGAAAGACAGAAATGTTTATTTCTTTCTTGGATATTATGGCCATGGGTCAAACTGGAAAAATAACAAGAACCTATCTGGCTTTTCTGCTTCTGCTGGTGTCTATTTTTGTGCCTGTATTTGGGGCAGACACATAATTAGGTCAGTGTCCTGTCTTCTCTGTGTGGGTTTCATAGATTTGAGACCAACCCAGGATCTGTCCTGAAATGAAACTTCACAGTCTTTGTTTTTCTGTTCCATCCTCTTTGCAAAACTTTTTCTCTGGTTCTCTTTAAAAATCGAACTGCACAAAGAGTAAAATTATCTTGCCCTCATTTCAGAGAAGGCTGGTTCTTCCAAACCAATACTGAAAATGGAAGAGTCTATAGCACCCTGTTGGAAAAACACCTTCCTCTTCGAAAGTCCCAATTGCTCCACACCTACCTCCTCTTTCAAGTGAAAATACAGCAAAAATTTTGAGAAAAAGAAGGCAAGAGAAAAATGAGAATCTTACTTAGGATGGGCTACTGTCCTAGTCTGTTTTCTGTTGCATAAAATATCCCAGGGGCTAGGTGAGTTATATAGAAGAATGATTATGTGTCTCACAATACTGAAGGCTTGGAAGTTTAAGCACAAGGTCCCTGATATCTGATGAGGTTCTTCTTGCTACTTCTTAATATGGTAGGGATGGAGCAAGCATGCAAAATCAGACTAACCTTCTGTTTCCTAAAAGTCACTAGTGCCATGATGGAGACACCAACTTCATGACCTCACCTAACTACAATCACCTCCCAAAGTTCTCTCCTCCAAATACCTCATGGTATAAATTCAAGAACTAAGTTTATTTGGCATGAAATTTAGGGAACACTTTCAAACCACATCAACTACTTTTCAGTCAACCTGTGACTGGTGGGATCCCCCAGGTAGACACAAAGAACATACGGGATCAGATGATCTTAATAGTGGGGGAATTGCACATGAATGGTGAGATTTTCATATACAGTTGCACACACACACACACACACACACACACACACACACACACACACACACACATATACATAAATATATACATATACACTATCATGTGTGTGTGTGTGTGTGTGTGTGTGTGTGTGTGTATTTATAGGAACAGAGTTTGGGTAAATTACCAACTTGCCTAACTTGGGCTTGACCTTGAGATCGCACTTGCAACAGGGAGCTGGGACTGTAGGTTTGCACCTGCATGTCCAGTTCTTGGTCTTTCTGTTCATCATGCCACATCCTGAAACTATGCAGAACCCCTGCCTTATGTCAACTCATGAACATAAATGCAGAGGTCATGGACTGGCACTTCTTGCAAATCTCAAAGGACATTTATGCACCACCCAAAAAATACCAAGGGTTTGGGGTGTTATGCACCAGGCACTGAAAAACCAAATGGGGTTTTTGTTTTTGTAAACAAGGAAGATGACATCCATGTGGAGGATCGGGGTTTAGATGAGAAAAACACCTGAAAGGTGATAAAGTTCATGGATCTCTTTTTGTGTGCATTTTACCTAGTGAGAAGCATCAGGACATTGTATGTGTGTCAGGTCCTGATACCTCTTATGAATGTTTGTCCTCCTTTATGAGGGTCATCATCTAAATTCACTGTCTGGCTCCTTCGGAATCAGAATAATCTCAGCATCTGCAGATGCACCGCAGACCTTTGAAAAATCGTGTCCAGACTTGAAGACTTTAATTAAGTGACACGTTACTTTCTTTGGGCTTTCTCCAAAGTTCCCTAACTTATCACTAGGATTGGTTTTTAGATGATTATTAGAAGTCTATATGTCTCCTTTCTGTGTAAATTATTATAAACAACACAGCATGTAACCTGACACACCATTTTTCATAGAAAATAATAGGGTTACAAACAACAATTACAAAAAAAAGTCTGACTAGTGGAAATCACTGTTGAAATGAAAAATATATGGAAATAAAGTTACAAAAGCTAATGTAAGTACAAAATTTGCATAGCTTCCAGAAGTTTGCTCTACTTGAATATCTGTAATTGATGTTCAGGCTCCTCTCTATTGACAAAGCTCTGGGGAAATAAATGTCTGGAGAAGCCCTCATCTCTGCAGATCATTATCTTATCTTTATCCAAGTGTATTTAAGAGTCAGGGAATTCATTTCCTGAATCCGACTTTAACTATGGTGCTCACTTTCATTAAGAAAAAAAAAAAAAAAGCAAGGTTGAGCAGTTTCACTTCTTAGTGTGTGTCAGAATCTCAATGCGATGGTCTTATACCAATGCTTGGTGGAGAGTAATCCAGAGCAGCTGACAGGTCGAGGCCAGTCAGATGTCCATCATGAGGAGAATGAATAAAGAAAATGCACATATAATGGAATATGACTCCATCTGAAAAAGCACGGAAATTTTGACAGGATGAACCTGTCAAATTATTCAACTATGTTGAATGACATAGGACACTCCTAAGAGCGCAGATACTGGCCTGGGAATGGTAGTGTAGTCTTTTTTTTTTTTTTTTTTAAGAGAATGTTATTTTTACTTTCACTTATACACACATAATGCAGGCACTGTATATAGGTTTTGAAAACTCTATTATTCATTTAAAAACATAATTGTATGATTTTAGTTAATGCATATCAATATTATAAGCTTCATTTCCATGTATTTTATGTAGCAATAAGCTTTAATCTGCCCTGTAGCTGATACTGCAAAAGGGAAATTGTGTTTTATTTCCTCTTAAATTCAGTGATTGAGGGTTGGTGAATCAAACTGACCAAATACAGATTAACAAGGAAAAAAAATGGATTTGCCTACACATAGGAATTCACAGAAAAAGGCGATCCAAGGGGATTTTTAGTTTTGGGGGCCATTATGTCATCTTAAAAGATAAAGGGAATGGAAGTAAATATATTTTTAGAAAAGATAAACAAGCCCTTAGAAGAAGAGATGAGAGGTAAAAATGGTTTTGTGATAATGTCTGTTTGGTTCAGTGTCATCCTCTAGTCTGGTAGAGAATCAATCTTCCCTGACTGCACTTAGGTAGAGGGGATGTGAAAATCAAGCCTTCCAGTTCAAAATAGTAATTCTGCTACAGTGGCACACCCTTATAATATCTACATAATATCAGTCAAACCTGCTTGCTTAATGCCAATCAAACCCGATTTTTGCACTTAGAAATAGCCCACACTTACTTCACCACCAGAACTAATGTCAAAATTCTGTGCATTTTTAATGCTAGGAGCACAGTGGGAAATTGAGAAAAGACGTGAGGGTGTTATTGGACAGAGAGTCAAAGGGCCAGTTCCAGCAAAAGAAGATTTGCATAGGAAGTACTAGCAAAAGAGAAGCAGCGGATGATTTGAGGGAAGAGTTCAAGAAAACTACATGTAAGGTAGGGAAACAAAAAGAGACAGGGCTTCTTCTACAAACTGACATAAAGCTGGAAACAGATAACTCTAGGGTCGTGAATGTATGGAATTTGGATTTCACACTCATAAAGAAATGGAGGGCTCTCGTGGTGACAGAAATATATTTCACCATTGGAAGTGACACACTGGTGAGTGCTGTCCCTTTATCTAAAGTCTTGGCTAATATCTTCAAATTTCATAAACTCACTTATCCTGTCTTTTGCCACCCCCAAGGTTTCCCACATAAAAGTACTGTAAGTTTTACCAGTGTGTGGCCAGTCTTGGATGGGATGATTTCCTTTCAGATAGAAAAATTGTACCAGAAAGTTCAAGACGTGGTTTCCTCAGCTTATTGCAATATGGAGAATTTGCCTCAAGATGGTGGAGACTAACGTTTCCTAGAGCCAAGAAGACAGGTCGATCATCCTCACCATCTTCCCGTGATATGAAAGGGTGGAGAAAGTCTCCATCTAGAAATTCTGACTTTCTTTCTTTCTTTCTTTTTGACAGGATCTCACCGAGTAGTTTAGGCTGGCCTTGAGTTCACTGTCTAACCTAGCCTGGGCCTTGACCTCATGGTGATCCTCCTGCTTCAGCCTCCTGATTGCTGGCATTACAGGTATGCACCACAGCACCCAATGAAAAATTGTGACTTTCTGAAAAGAGAATGGGTTGAGAAAGGTTAGACCTTATTTTTTATGAAGACTTTGGAACTCCAGGAGAATTCAACATTACCGCAGTGATAAATACCTGTCGTGGTAAGATATGGCTTTGCTTCACAAAGAAAAAGAAGATAGACTCTTGGTGCTGACATGGTTACATTCACTCTTCATTTGTGGGTAGAAAGCTTGATAGGACATTGTTTTGTGTGTGTCAGACAAGGGACTGGACCAGGGGCTTCTACATGTTTGCATCCCAGGCAAACCATCTACCACTAAAGTATACCCCTAGGGTTTTTAAAATTTAAGTTTGACACAATCTCACTAGGGTCTCCAGGAGGGCCTCCAATTTGCGATCCTCTTGCCTCAGCCTCTGGAGTAGCTGGGATCACAGAAATGAGCCACTGTGCTGGGCTTGATTGTATTTGCTTCCTAGTTAGACATAATTTTACAAATTATCTTTCTCCTCCACAGAGCGTTATTAATAACATTAGGTAAGGGAAAATGTAGACACAGCTCTCAAGTGCCTTATACATGGCAGCTTGTCATGTATATTTTCAGTGCTAATATAGTCAGCTTGCTTCACAAAAGCAGAAGTTCAATCAATTGTATGGTGCAGAAGTAGGAAGAGGGGAAGAAAGCAAAGAAAAACCAGGAAAAAAATAGAAGAAGAAAACTGTAGAGGAGGAGGTTGGGGATAGGGAGAAGGTGGAGGAGGAGAAGAAGAAAAGGAGGAGAAAGAATAAGAACAAGAAGAACAGAGAAGGACAGGCAAGAGGAGGAACAGTTAGCGTGGAGGCGGACATGGGAGAGAAGATGGAGGAGAAGGAGATGGTGAAGGACATGGAGGAAGAGAAGGAAGAGGAGGAAGTGGAGGAAGAGGAGATGGAAGAGAAAGAGGAAGACAATAAGGTGGAAATAAAGGAGGAGGAGAAGGAAGACAAATAACATGAGTAAAAGAAATGGAAGAAGAAAGCAGCAAATGAAAAAAAATAAGTGGAAGAAAAATGTATAACTACTATAGCACAATTTAATACAAATAAAATTGCTACACTCTAAGAATTCTGTTTAGGAGTTGGGTAGTTGTCAAAAATAGTTTTGAATGATCACATTCTCCTCAATTAGCTTCTTCTAGCTTTCACTTTTACCAAAGTATTTACTGTACAACTGTGTACATTCTCGACACAGAGTGTAATGCAAAAATAATTCTTGGACACTAGTAAAGTCTTTTCTGTAGCTCTTCGGTTTAATGTAGGATAAGTAACGCTTCCCTTTCATTTTTATCTGGAAAAATCTCTTGAGCCTCCATGTACAAATTCCTTTTAATGTTCCAGGCTTACATAATTGTGATACTTAAAAGCTTTTCTTTGGAAACAATCTGCGTGGTTCTCTCAATCAGTGAGTCAAATCGAATTGTTTAAACAGGTTAAATTCCTAAGACATATTTATTTTTAAACCCTATTATAGATGTGATGTTTTTACTCATTTGTGAGTTTAATAATTTTGAGCACAACTGTGTTATTAGTTATGGAAAAACACAGCATCAAGACTCCTGGAAGGTGATTCCAATGTTTGTCAAGAGATAGATTTAAAACAGTTGGGCATACATCAAAATCTGTGTTCGTCTTTGGTTTCTACTGTAGGTACCATACACCCACTGTGTGTTCAGTCTCGCAAAGTGAGAATCTAGGCCAAACCTTCCAGAAAATGCATGGGGTGTTCACGGTCTCTTTGATGTAATACTGCATTTTTCTCTCTCTCTCCTGGTATGTGTGTATTTGTCTTCCAGTATTCTCCTTCTGCTTTTGCTCATCACCCACCTGACATTGTGAGGAGGACGTGGAGTGCCGAGCTCTGAATATACTCCTGGTGTCCGGCATGGGAAACCGTAAGGTAAGGAGTAAGAGATCAGCTTTTAAATCCATCTAAGGAGAAGCTGTGTGGTAGAATTGCATTTCCCTGCCAATACAAGGGATGTCATATAGGAGAGTGTCTGCTCCTGCCTGTTCTCTCTTCCAGCAGGTTCAGTGTGTCTGTTTTAATGTTTACATTTTTTTATCAACATGTTGGTAGACGTCGTTCTAGTTTTAGTCTTCAGCATGTAGAAAGACATTTTTTTCCAGCACCATTTATAAAGAGGCTATCTTTCTTCCAGTGAACATGATTGGCCCCTTTATCAAAGATAAGGTGGCGAAATATGTTTGGAGTTATTTCTGAGCCTTCTAATCGATTCTATTGACGCGAAGGCCTGATTTTTTAATCTATAGCATGCTCTTTTATGACAGTAGCTTTATAGTATAATTTAAAGCCGAGGATTGTGTTGCCTCCTGCCTTGCTTTTGTTGCAAAGGAATGTTTTCACTATTCTAGGTCGCTTCTGGCTCCAAATAAATTTTAGGATTGTTTACTCTAATTCCACAAAGTATGCTAATGAAATTTCAATCATATTTGCATTAAAACTGTATAACAATTTTAGAAGCATGGCCATTTTCACTCTGAAGATTTTTTTCTACGCAAGGTCACGGGATAGCATTCTATTTTATGATACCCTCTTTGATCAAAAGAGACAAAGAAGGTCACTATGTACTTGCTAAGTGAAAACTCCAAGAAGAAAAGACAGCAAATATGAATATATATGCAGCAAATGCGGGTGCAATCAACTACATAAAACAAATATTAATGAACATGAAAAACCAAATAAGCACTAAAACATTTGTAATGGGGGAACTGAATACTCCACTGACATAAATAGACAGATCAACAAAGAAATATCAGAACTAAACCAAACTTGTGAGTAAAAGGACTTAGTAGATATCTGTAGAGTGTTCCACCCAACATCAGATAACACATTCTTCTCAGCTGTGCGTGGAATATTCTCCAAAATAGACCACATACTACCTTATAGAACATGCTTAAGTAAATACAAAGGAATTGAAATATAAAAACTTCCTAAATGTATGGAAATTAAATAGGCCAAATCCTACTGAACAATGAATGAGTCACAGATGAAATAAAAAAACCTTTAAAATTAAATGATAATGCCCGTGCAACATACCAAAACTTAGGAGATGCAATGAAATCAGTCCAATGAGGGAAATTTATAGCAGTGAACTCTGACATTAGGAAAGCAGAGTCAGCTCCAATTAAAAACCTAAGATTGAACATCAATCTTCTGGACAAAGAAGAATAAGTCAAGACCAAAGCTCAAAGCTCAAGGGAGGAAATTATAAAGATCAGAGCAGAAATTAATGCAACTTAGTGTAAGGAAACAATGCAAAGAAGGTATGAACCAAAAAATTGTTTCTTTGAGATGTTACAAAAAATTCATACACACTTAGCTAACCTTATCAAACAACAGAAGACTCATGTAATTAGCAATGAAAAGATTGAAACCACAAAAATCCAGGAGAAACCCAGAAGATCAACACATACTTTAAGAAATTTTATTCTAATAAGATGGAAAACACATGTGCTGGATTGACAACAGGTGGTCAATTTATAACCCTCAGCTGAACTAAGGATGCACGGTGCTGGGTGTGGGAAGCCCAGCTGGGGATTGTTGCCAGCAGCATAACAGGCAGAACTGGAGAAGCGAGGCTGTTGGGAACTGAGGAATGCTGCTAGGAGTTGGTAGAAGCTGTGCAAGCCTGTTGGAAGCTGAGAGAAGACATAAAGAGCTGTCAGTTCACTTGAAGGAGCTCGTCATGCTGGATTTCCTGAAGGGCTTGGCTGTTTTCATCCTCCAAGGAGCTCAGGACCTTGTTATTGCTGAAAATGGCTTCACTTTACTCTCGGGGAGCTCTGGTCCTCACTCTGAGTATTGGTTCCTGGCTCCGGATGGGAAGATGGTGCACAGCTCCATGTCCTAGAGAAGCTTGTCATGTTCTCGTTCCTGATGGAAACTCAGCTTCCTGATCCTCAGAAGACCTCGGGACCTCGCTGTTACTGAGGATGGCTGTGGTACCTTTCAGGGGACCTCTGGTTCTGACTTTGAGCATCACTGCCCCCAGTGCAGATCCCTCAGTCTGTTGGTACAGATCCTTCAGCTCGTTGGCACAGACTTTCTAGATTCCACCACTGACCTGTAGGCCTTCCCAGAGCAGATTTGTGATACAGGTCTGCATGATACATTGTCATGTGCTCTGGGCCTCCAGGTGGACTCATGGGAGGCATTATTATGATTTCTAGGTCTTCAATTGGACTCATGCAGGACATTACCATGGCATCCAAGCCCTCAATTGGAGTCTTTAGTTTTTAGTGTGTGGACAGATTTCCTGCACTCTCTTGTATATGATACTTTGGGTGACTTATAAATAATCTTATAAAATATATGTTCCATATTATATTGCACTCCTTTGAAAAACTCCAAAGTAACACAACACAGAAGAAATGAACAGATTCCTAGACACATAGGAATTTCCAAACATGATTCAAGAAGATATAAAAATTCTAAATCATCCAATATCAGTCAATGAAATTGAAGATGTAATTAAAAGCTTACCAACAAAGAAGAATCCAGGTCCTAATGAATATACTGCTAAAATTAATAAGAAATTTTCAGAAGATCTAATGTCACTAGTCCTCAAACACTTTTATGACATTGAAAGGGAAGGAATACTCCCAAAGTCATTCCTGGAAACACTGCCCTGATACCAAAACCAGAGAAAGATCCCATCAAAAAAGAAAACTACAGGCCAATCTCCTTAATGAACATAGGCACAGAAATCCTCAGTAAGGGTTGGGGATATAGCTCAGCAGCACAAGCACCTGTCTGACAAGCATGAGGTCCTGAGTTCGATTCCAAGTACCCACCCCACCAAAAGCTGAAAAGTCCTCAAAAATATACTGGCAAAGAGAAATGAGCAAATCATCAAGAAAATCACACACTATGACAAAGTAGAATTGATCCCAAAGGTGCAAGGATGGTTCAACATACACAAATCAATAATTGTACTACACCATGTCAAGAAAGCCAAGGACAAAAATCATATGATCATCTCAATAGATGCAGAAGAAGCTTTTGACAAACTCTAACACTAATTCATGACACAAACCCCACTGAAATTAGGAATAGATGGTCATGATCTCACTCTGATAAAACCCATCTATGACAAGCCAACAGCCAACGTAAAGTGAGGAGCATAGTGCCCACTACCAGCACTCCTAGTCGAAATAATTCTGGAAACATTAGCCAGAGCAACTAGAAAAGAGGAAGAAATAAAAAGAATAAAGATAGCAAAGGAAGAAGTTAACATACCACTACTTGCAGATGACATGATACTCTACACAGCAAACCCCAAAAACTCCACTAAAAGATGTGTTGATTGAATAACCAAACTCAGTAGTATAGCTGGACAGAAAACAGCACACAAAAGTCAGTGGCATTCCGGCAATGCAAGCAACAAGCTCACTAATAGAGAAATAAGGGAAGCCACAACTTTCACAATAGCATCCAAGTAAATGAAATACTCAGGAATCAATCTAACAAAGGAATTAACAGACCTTTACATTGACAAGTGCAGTACTCTCAAGTACTCCAGGGCGCTGTAAGTCTTCCAGGTAAATTTTAAAGCCTTGGCCTGAGATTATCCTTAGTGTCTGCCACAAAGTACTTTGAATGACCTCATGGGGCGGCAAGTTTATTTTGTGAAATTTTTTTTCTGCAGCAGTCAAAAGCTATTTATGGGAAAATATGGACAATAAGGCAGATCTCAGTATGAATAATACTATGCTAAATATAAAAGCAGAGAGAATTTCGTATCATAGTGGGTGATTTTCTTTCCTGTGGTTTATGAATTAGTGTCTGAAGGGAGATTTCTGCAGATAAACCCACCAGTGGCAATAAAATTGGCATAATTTGAATGCCAGGTCATCAATGGTCATGGTTCATAATGTAGGAAAAATTTTGCCTTGGGCCCCTCCCCAAATATGCTGAAAACTACAAATGGACAGAAAGGGTGGAAAAGAGGGAGGAAATCTGTGTTTTAATAAAGTCTCCAATGGATTCTGATGCTTACAGAAAGCTGAGAGCTGTTGATCAAAGCCACACTGACTTGCATACTTTGGAAATATAGAACTCCAAAATATGTCACACAGAAACACATTTCTTTGCCATATTTCAGGATGATTTGTCAGAGAAAATGAGGACACAAAAATTAACTCTGAAAAGCTGCCCTTTGTGCAAAACTAAGTTTACATCCCTAAATGGAATTATAATAGCAAAGACCACTTTGCCTCTGTTTGCTATTTCCTTTTGAGATCTATCCTTTCTACCCAGCGTAGATTCTTTGATAAGAAGCAGAGGTTAGAATGGTAGTACAGGACTAGAGAAAGCTGTTTGCTAGGTATTTTATCTGCGTAAGAAACAAGACTTGCTTGCTTCTGCATTCTACCTCCACTTTCCAAGACCTACACTGCCTACCTACCTTCCCCCACAAAGCTCAAAACTGTATCTCTTCCCATTCTGTTTATTCCCCTTCTCTTATAGTTTGTTTGTTTGTTTGTCTTGTCATTTTGAGGCAGGGCCTTGCTATGCAGTTCAGGCTGGCCTCGAGCTCACTTTGTAGTTCAGGCTGGTCTCAAGCTTGCAATGATCCTCCTGCCTCCACCTCCCAAGTGCTAGTATTAGAGGCGTGCACCAACACAACGGGCTCTTTTCTTTTAGTTTGAATGTGGGATAATCTTGGGCTCCTGTACTGGGGACGTGGTTTCCCATGGCAGTAATACTGCAACATGATAAGAAATTTCAGAGTTATGGCAAGGAGTCAGGCTCAAAGATGCTTGCGTTATTTCCCTCAAAGGGGAACGCTTCTCAGTCTCGAATGGATGGGAATGTTTATACATCAAGATGTTAAACTCTCTCTGGGTTCTTGATTTGAGTAAGATCTCTCCTTGCTGTGCTCAGGCCGCTGTGATGCTGTCAAGTTCCTCATCAGAGCCAGAAAGAGAAGCTACAGTGTCCCTGGAGCTGCAGAACTGTGAGATAAACGACTCTTCGCTTTAAGAGTTAACCAGCCCCAAGGGCATGGTGGTGCGTGCTCATAATCCCAGCATTTTGGGAGTCAGAGACAGGAGAATGGAAAGTTTAAGGGCTGCCTCGATAAGATCTTGTTAGAAAATAAGCATACACCTTTTTGCAAAATTAAGTTTACATAAGTGCCTTGGGGTGGAGGTAAGTGTGAATATACTGTCATACTCTCTTCGAGCCTCATACAGAATTTTTGTGTCTGTGTTTAAGTGCATGATAGATTTGTTCACTTTTTCCTGTTACCTATTTGCCAGTCATTTCCTAGACTAAAATTATCAAGGCTTCAGAAGGGAAAGAGTACATTTAGAACTTTCCTACTGGCTATATTTAGTAGTAACATTTTCCAAAATGTTTACCTAAGGTTTCCACTAAAATAGAAACAAATATATTAAACTAAAGAGTACCAGGAAATTATTACATTTCTAAACACAAGAAGTTGTGCATGGTCAAGTGTACACTTCTCTGGGAAAATATCTAGTTTTGACAAAACAGAGGCTTCTGTTGTCCTAATTCAGTAGCACTGTGTTTCTTAGTTGCCTACGAGTTGTTTTATGACCAAGGAAGTTACAAATAACAAAGAATAATTCAGAATAATTTTTGCTCAAATGACCACAGCTCCCACAAAGATGGAAGTCTGCTTTGACTCTATTTGCACATTAATATCCTTTATTTTTTAGTGTCAGGATTAAACACAGCATCAGAATATATACTTTTTAATGCATAGGTAGCATTATTTTTGAATTGTTCTTTGTATGTGTTGTAAGATCTCACTGGGTTTTCACTCACCTATAACAAGTTAAACAGTGTATTTAATGGTTGTCCATAGAATCATGGTTTCCTTTTGCTTTGAACATTATCCTTTGAAATGTATTTTTGGCTGGGCGTGTTGCTGCATGCCTGTGTTCCCAGCAGTTGGGAGGCTAAGGTAAGCAGATTGCCACAAGTTTTAGGCCTTCTTTGGCTATGCAGCGAGTACAAGGACAGCCTGAACTAAATAAAGAGACTTTGTCTCAAAAAAATTAATACATAAAAATTTTTATAAAGGCATTTTTCATAGAATGGGCTTATATTTAGGAAAATTAAAAGATAGAAGAAGCATTAATACCTACCAAGGGGAAATTACTGACAAACATACCTACCTTTGCTCCCCTCAGAGATGCATTTTAATTTTTTTTTTTTCACTGAGGAAACAATTAGAAGATAAAATTCTGTTTCTTGATGCTGTCCTCCTGTCTTGGTAGAAGTTTGTCAGTTTCCTGACCTTTATTTGGTACCTTTTGATGCAAACTCATAATGTACTTTGAATGTCAATCTTGTTATGTAAATATTAAAAAAAAAAAAACTGATAATGCTTGCCAGAAAAGTATTTTGTGTTGCGTTCTTGGATCTCAGTCTTTCTAGACAGGAACAAGAAAATTTTGAGGAATTAGAATGTTTACCTGCTGGCCTTTCACCTGTGTGTCTTTTCTATGACCTTGATATGCTTCAGACAACAAAAGTTCATGTGTTGGGACCTTGATCTCTGTGTGACTATACTGAGAAGAGTTGGAGCGTCTAAAAGGCGGTGCATGAGAGGGAGGTCTGTAGGTCCCTGGTATAGCAGGATATTGGGGATGTGTCCTCAGAAGGAAACATCTAGTTACAATGGAATTCTGAACTTCTGTGGAGCTGAAAACGCTATAATCGGACCTCGCTCTGTTGCAACTGCAGGCTTGCTGGGATCATCCAGAGCAGACCTGGGTCCTGGTTTCACTACCACGGACAGTGGAGGCACATCTTCCATCGCACATTGCCACAAAATTATACACTCCGGATGATAATCAAAGGCCTGAAATCACAGAGAAATCTCATTTTTTCCCTTTGCTTTTTTCTTTTATCTTGCTTCTCACTGTTCATTTCACTAGCATCAACAATGTTTCTTAGTTTTTTTAAAATTTTACCTACCCCTCATTTTTATCTTTTCCTTCAGTCTTTCCCTCCTGTTTTCATCACCAGTCTCCCAAAACTTGGGTAATCTTCCTTTGACCTTCAGCCTTGCTTCTAATCTCCTTCTCTTCTTTTTATTTCTCTATTTTCTCTTTTTATCCATCTAAAATTTTCTGCCCTAAGGGTAAAATCACTCTGCTGAGGGGATAGTTATAACATATCATTTTCTGATTTGTTGTAGATTTCCTTCTATAACTAGAACCTTGAATCCATGGTTCAAGGTGGCAAATTAACAGTTACCCCAGTTTGGTGTTTTCTGGAGGGTATTGGATGCTATTGTTCTTACTGACTGTACTGACTGTATTATATTAGCCAAGGTGACACAGTTGTCGCACTCAGTTGTTCCTCCTTGGGTACCAATACCAAGATTATCTGGGGTTAAAAGGCTCACTAAATTGATTAACTCAAAGTTAACTGATTTGAGACTTTAAATGCATATTCCAAATGACACCTTCATGAATCCTTTCACCTTGGATATAAACGTAATTATGCAGGGACCATCCACCATAAATAACTTTGCTCACCTTCAGAGAGAGAGCTTATATACTAGGATGCATGGACTGAACTGCCTCCCTCTCTTAGTATAAAACTCAGATATTCTGTCAAAGATTCCTCTGCCATGCTGTAATCTGAATAAATTAGTCAGTTCTGTCCATGGCTACAGCAATGCCAACCCGATTTTAAAGGTCATCTTTCCTTCTACTTTCACTTGAAAGACAATGAAGCTACAGATGTTTCTGAGAGATTTTGCCAGGGTACCGGAAATGAGGCTCACTAAATAAGTGCGTTCCTCTGTTCGATTTGTTTGTTTGTTTGTTTTGAAATGTATGCCTGCAGCTGATCTGAATTAGACTCCGTAGACAAAAAAGACAGCTATCATGTAATTCTTGTAGTACGTCACATCTTTCACCTACATGCAGTTCCCCTACCCTTGGGTCTCAGCCGCAGTCACAAAGGTTCTGATCTCTGGAAGGGTCTAATTTTCTCCCCAGCCAGAGGCACAAACCCCAGGTTAATAACACACAATCCCTGCCTTGGTCTCCACGTCCAACATTTTTTCTCAAACATCAACCTAGTTGCCAGTTTCTTCAAGACTTTCTCCTTGCTGATTTTAGTCTGAACCGCAGCAGTGCTCTCCAGTTCTTTGCTTACTACAGGAGCGCAGTGTATAGTGATTGTATTTCTTGCAGGAAGTTGGTACATGCACAGAACACATCTTTAATGTTTTTTCTTCCCCTTTCCTTCCTCTTGCTTTTTCTCCCCTGTATCTTTTCATTCTGTTCCCTTTTGCAAAAGTTCTAGCTCCACGTTCTCTCTTGTTTATCATTTATTTCAGTCTTGGATTAATTTATACTTTGGGAGTCTCACCTAAGAGAAACACTGTGATTTTTAAGCTCGTGTGCCTCATTTATTTCATTTAATAATGATGATGATCTCAAGCTGCATGCATTTTCCTACAAATGACCCAAGTTGATCCCTCTTTCTGGCACAGGAGTGCTCCACTGGGTATCCATTTTCAAATCTGAATTTGCATCGGAATCATCCACAGGGCCTGCAGAAACAGCATTCCCCAGGCCCAGTGCAGAGGTCCTGGATGTATGGACCAGGCATACAGCAGGGTATGAGGTCCAGAGTGGCAGTAAGGAGACTAAAATGTAAGCTGTATTGTAGGATGTCTCATGCCCAGCTTTAATGCTCTCCTCTTTCTCCTTCCAATTGTCTTCCTGTTTCTCTCTTATTTTCTTCCCACATTCCCATTCCCAAATGCTACGTAAGGAGCTCAGGTGCTCCATAACAGTGTGCAGCTGGTAATGATATTTTCTTATAACTTTTTTGCAGTTCAGGCTGGCCTTGAGCTCACTTTGTAGCACAGGTTGGTCTACAACTCACAACAATCCTCCTGACTCAGCCTCCCGAGTGCGGGGATTACAGGCGTGTGCCAGCACACCCGGCAGCAGCTGGTAATTATAAATCAGCAATTATATGATTTCTTTAGAAGGCTGTGAGGCCGGCACTAGTTTCCCTTCTCTCTCTCTCTTCTTATTTATTTATTTTTTTACCACTGGGGAGATAGTTTCACTTGTTCTTTGCACACACTTTGGGGAAGCCCAAGTCAGGAGGCCAGTTCTGGCTCTCCTAGCCTTTCTCTTTTGTTCTCAGGTCACCCCATCCTGGGACTCTGAGAGTTAATTCTCTTAGCTGAGACCGCAGCTTCTGACACATGTTCCTTCTGCTCGCTACTCATTTCCAGTGGCTGCACTCTACAGAGCTGGCTGAGACACAACTAGAGAAAAGGAACAGGGACAGTACAGACAGTCACCAATTTGGAAAGCTCAGAATTCAGCTCTTTGTTCCTCACCTCGCCAGGAACTCCCGGCATCTCTTTGGTGCACATTTTCTTTTCTTTTCGGTCATCTTTTCTTGGCCCCACCCCATTGTGGTCCTCCCGCTTTGTTTCACGATATCAGCAAGCCCCTGTCTTTGGCAGGCAGAGGAGCGCGGGCAGGAGAAACGCCCAACCTCGCAGCTTTCCCTGATTGGCAAATTGAGTGACACAGAGGTTAATTAGCTTCCCTAATATCTCGAGTTGGCCATGGTACTGAAATTAGCAAAGTGGCGTGAGTAATTGGCAGCCTTGTGCTGGGACAGAGGACGCAATTGTCCTCGGTGGGAGGGATCGGTGACATTTTCTGGGTCACCCTTGGAAGTGTTATCAGCATACGTTAGAATGGACCCTATACGTGTATGGTGGACTTTGATTAAAAAATATTCAGTTGCAGTGTATCAGCAGGTAGTCTGAAGGCAATTAGGTCAATGGCAGTCTGAGACTTTGAACTCCTCAACGTGCACTCTGAGTAAGCCTGAAAAAGAAAGGCCACTGTCAAGCAAACCCAAACAGAGGAAAAACCTCTGGCCAGGACAACCTGCTAGTCTGAAAATAAAGCAGCACAGAGCCCATCCACGTCTCTGCCCTTGCAGGAAACACAGGCATACAGAGTCCACGCAGGTGGTTCTCCTGAAACACCAGGAGGCATGAAAAGTGACCAGGGAGAGAAATTGAGAATAATTTTTTCAAACCTAATTTGATCTTTCTAGCAACTAGACCTAGCAGAGAAAGGTCACACAAACTGCCTTTCTCATTCAGCAAAATGTAGCACTTTGCCAATTTCCAGTGCTGGCCTGTGGCTTCCCCACCCCATAAACAGAGCAGAATGTCCTATTTAAGTACCATAGCATACCTGTTTAAGTTTCCCACGTTTCATCTATTTTAGAGATACTCTCATTGTGTCACTGAGGCCACTAAAAAGATACCAAGTGATGACAGCATGTACAGTGCACTAAAAAAAGATTTTAAAACTCCTTATATTTTTGTTTAAGGCTTATCATAAATTTTCCTGTCTCCATATATAGATAGATAGATAGAGAGATATATGTACAGTTATGTTGTATGTAACATATACACAATGTATTACTAATGTGTATACATTGTATACTAATGTGTATATACATTGTATCATCAACAAAATACATTGTATTCCTGTGTATTAGTTACATTATATTCCTATGTATAATATGATTTCATTATGTTGTTTCAGGTAGCCTATTTTATTACTACAGTTACATATTACATTATGCATATATATGTGATATATAATGTATCCATATTAGATATAAGAAGAGAGAAGAAAAATTAGACTGTGAACTTTGGGAAATTAAAAAAGAGCTGAAAATATTTTTTTCATTAGACTGGGATAGCTCCATGGGCTCTTGGGACAGATGTATTATAGAAAAATATACGTGTAAAATATATATGGAACTGAAAATTGTGTTGTCATATGTAAATGCAATATTTTGCTTTATTTTTAAAATAAAAAAATATTTTGCTTTAATAATTTATTGTGCTTATTTAGGGAAAAATAATGGTTATTGGAAGGAATATATATAGAGAGAGAGAGACAGACAGACAGAAAATACAAAAATGTATACAATGTATACTTCAGGAAAGTAATAACTGGTATAAATATTATGATAATAAATTTATTGACACATCATAAGATTAATAAATTACCTTTGGTCTCTACAAGATAGGATTAAAGTGATGGCTACTAACTTCCAGACACTATTTTACTTCTCTTTCTCCAATGTGTGCATGAATTTTTGGTGGAATATGTGTGTGTGTGTGTGTGTGTGTGTGTATGTGCGTGTGTATAATCTATACATATATAATATATTATATTATATATACATATATTATATACATATATTCTGTGTGTGTGTGTGTGTGTGTATTTTGTTTTTCAAGATTTTGATGTGTGTGTGTTCATGTATATATGATGGTCTAATTTCTAACAAGGAATATGTTCCTTAAGTGTACAACCTGACAGTTAGTCTTTGTAATGCTAAGTACCCTAAAATAGGATTTGAGCAACACAATTGTTTATTACTACTTGCTGCCTGAAAGAGGGGATGAATCCACAATGAGTAGACTCAACCCTGTTAGGTTTTCCTGTGAATCATTCACTGTTTGATCATGAACAGGTTTACCGTTTTGAGACAGGATAATCTGCCTATTTGAGGTTGCAAAGAGCTTATTAGGTTTTAGAATGGATGTCTTATGTCCAGGGAAAGAACCAGTTTGGAGCAGGGGTGGTGGGGGTAGAGGTGGTGGTTAGACACACTATTTTCTTTTTTCTTTTTTTTTTTTAAATAAAAGCACAAAAACATATTAACAAACAGACGCCAATTAGCATTAAAAAATAGCACAATCACAACTGATCTACAGACAAGGTGACAAGATCTCAACAGTGGTTATTGCTTTATCCATTGATATCTTGGAAGTGTAAATATATGAACCCATATACAGACATGCAAAATTGGTCAGACAATCCTCTCAACAACAGAAAAACACAAAAACCAAAAATCCAAAGACAGAAAACAAAAGAGGCAAACAACAACAACAACAACAACAAAAAACCACCAATAGTTGCTGCTTTGCATATTGATATCTTCGAAGTGTGTGTTCAGGATAACACATACAGACATACAAGATTGATCAAATAACCCGTCGTCAATTATTCCTTAGCATTAAGTGATATAATACAATAGTAGAACCATATTAGCCCTCCTGCATATATGTATATTCACACATACATACATACATACATACATTTTTGTCTCTTTCTTTTCTCCTTTCCCTCGTCCCATCTGTTCTTTGTTTTTGAACAGATTTCCTTCATCTCTCTTAGTTTATATTCCCACGCTCGGGTTCTTACACCAGTGACACAATACGTTGCCTGCACATGTACCGCTGATTTATTTCACTTATGAGTATGGACTCCAGTTTTGACCACTTGCCTACAAAGTCCCCGAAACTGTCTTTCTTTATAGCTGAATAATATTCCATTATATGAAAATGCCACAATTTTTTAATCCAGTCTTCTGTGGATGGACACTTGGGTTGCTTCCACATTTTAGCTATTACAAATTTCGCTGCTATAAACATGGGTGCACATATATCAGAGTGATATGATGTTTTCAGATCTCCTGGGAAAATACCCAGAAGAGGAATAGCTGGTTTGAATGGAACCTCTAGACCTAGTTTGCGGAGAAATCTCCAGACGGCTCTCCACAGTGGTTGCACCAGTCTGCATTCCCACCAGCAGAGACACACTATTTTCAAAGGTTTTTCCTTCACCTCTGTCCTTTTCCTTATTGTAAGTTCTTACTAGTTTATTGCCCCAAAGTATCTCCAGCCTTTCACATGTAAATGTCTCCAACTTGCCTTCAAGAATAAGTCATATGTTTCAGAAACACAGTGGTGACAAACTTATGGCACATGTTTTACTGTATTTTCATTTGAAGACAAAATACATTAATGTAGAGCTATTTTTCTTCCTACGCTGAAACCTGAGTGTTCAGGTTTAACTGCAGTGTTGGCACTTTGTGATAAATAACTAGGGTGAGGGTTGCAATTTGGCCCTTGGCCTCTGAAAGGTTCACCATCAGTGCTCCCAAAGAAGGAAACTCGCCAGAGTGAACTGGCGTCTCTGCTCCTACACCATGCCCGTCTTAAGAGAATGAGGTGTCCTTCGATTAAAGGACAGAAAAGGCTCAATAGATCATCCCTGGCCGTGGTGATAGCTCAAGTTTAAATGAAAGTCTTAAATAGATGCAAAAATGTTAAAATAACACATTAAACAGATTAAAAATATTTCTAGATATCTAGGAATCTGTCTCTGAACTAGAATTTCCCTCTGTAACTCTGAAGCCACATAGGCTCAAAATCCAGACTTCTTTCCGAAAATGTGTGTTCTTGGTGAGTGAAACCCCAAGGGCTGGTCTGCGTTAGTTTCCTAACACTATTTTAATAAATTCTTATAAAAATCAGATCCTGGAGACATTGCTTGTTTATTAGTGCCCATTTCTGGAGTCATAATTGATGCATGCGCGCACCCAGCCATCTATTCAATCATCTACCTATCAACCTTCCATTCTGCACTGATTTCTACAAAGGAATTAAGGTACAAAGGAGTTAAGGAATGAGGACACACCCCTTTTGAATCTTCCTACCTTCTTCTCAGAAGGAGGCTCCTACACACATGAGCACAAAGCACAAACCCCAGGATCACCTTCCTGTCTCAGCACTCTTGGCTTCATAACAGCTGGAAAATCCCTTCTACCAAGCAGGGTAACTCATTCACAGATTTCAGTTTACGGTGTGGACATCTTTGCACTTATGTTATTCAGCAGAGCCCTTTGTCCCTGGCATTAACCAAGAGTATTTTGTTTACCAAAGAAACCAAGACTCATGTCAGATGTGGGCTCATCCTCAGAACAATACTAGCTCACACAAGAGGTGAGGACTTGCTTGGTCAGGGTTTCCCTCTGCTTTTATTACAAGGCCTCCAAAGCCCTATGTCAACACCAACATTCCTTCTTCACTGGATCATTAGCTCTGCATATGCAATCAACACAAGAGGGAACCCACTGTTTCACTGGTCCACACATGTCATGTTTGTAACAGTCACCAAAGTTTTATGCTTTATCAAAAGTGTGCATACCTCAACCGAATGTGTTGGCTTTCTTTCTGACCTATACCGAACAACATTTGCAAGGTGAGATGATAACTTGCATATCCCACACTCATCCTAAATGACTTCTCTGTGTGATGGAGAGAGAAAAGAAGGAGAAGAGCAGAGGACATATTTTAGAAAAGCAGAGGACACAAAATAGATGCAAGTTTCAAGTAATTCTATCTGCAAATAATTTACAACTAGGTAGTTTGTTCTTTATGCGTGCGTGCCGTCCTTGTTAGGATGGGAGTCGAAAGAAATGTATGAGGGACAGCAAGCTAGGTCTAGAGGTCCCACTCAACCCAGCTATCCCCCTTCTGGGTATTTTCCCAGAAGATCTGAAAACAGCATATCACTGTGATATATGTGCACCCATGTTTAATGCAGCACAATTTGTAATAGCTAAATCATGGAAACAACCCAAATGTCCATCCACAGAGGACTGGATTAAAAAACTGTGGCGTTTTTACACAATGGAATATTATTCAGCCATAAAGAAAGAAAATCTAGGGGCTTTTATGGGCAAATGGTCACAATTAGAGACCATACTCATAAGTGAGGTAAGCCGGATGTGCATGTGCAAACAGCGTATAGTATCATTAGTGTAGGACCCTGGAGACGAGAATATAGATCGAGAGGGATGAAGGGAGACTGTTCCAGGGTAGAGAGCAATCGGGATGAAGGGAAGGAGAGGAGGAAGAGGAGGATAGCTGAGTAGGTATGTATGTATGTGCAGGATGGCTGACATGGTTTCATTGTTGTCTCATGTCATATTGATGTGGGAAACAATTGGCGATTAGTTGTTTGATCGACCTTGTATGTCTATTTGTATTGTCCTGAGTATACACTCTGAAGCTACCAACGTGTAATACAACAACCATTGTTGATCCCCTGCCACCTTATCTGTAGTTCGGTTTCTGTACTGTTCTTGTGTTACTGTGTGTATGTTTGTTAGTGTTTTTGTTCTTTTACTTTTAAAATAAGAAAAAAATGTATGAGGAGTAGTTTCCTTTCATTTTCCAGAGTGGTTTGTATTGAATTCACAGAGTAACAGCACACCAAATCACATGTTTACTCATTCAATGTGGATTCGTGAATATTCACTGTATGCCCAGAGATGTCCTGTATCTTCTGCCTGTACATCATCCTGAAGACTACCTCCAGCAGAGACTGATCATGGCATGTCTTTAGAAGGAGTATGAAATTGAAGAAAATTACTGCTATTCCTGATTTCTTGCCACTGGTGTTGTGAAATTTTGATTAGAGTCTAAGGGCATTTTAATGATCTCATAAAAGACACTGATCAACTTTTTTTTTTCAGTTAATGATTCAAAGGTTAGTTATAACTTTTTTTAAAATGACGCTGGATATAAAGAAGAATTTCCAAACAATGGAGCATAGTTTTCTGAGAAAATCCACGTGATATCTTATTTTCTAGTAAAGGGTTAATCTCTTTTTCTCCCTCTGGGGGCGCTGAAAGGACAATGGCGTCTCAAGGTTTCTTTCTCAAATCCAGTGATTCTGCTCCTCCAACGCCTTGCATTTTTATTTCCCCATCCCTGTGGGGAAAAATAAAGACATAGCATAAAGCGCTTTTACAACTTTGATTAACTTTACACGGAAGGACAAGATCCTGCATTTGGAAGGTGAACTTGGGATTTGTAAAATGATGAGTATGTTTAGTAGCAACATAAAAAATAATGACTCCGCCATGGCAAATGGTTTGGCGCTGGCATAACGCTTCCAACTCTCGACTTTCTGGGGGAAAGCAGAGAGGTGTAATAATGATGATGATATTTCATAATGGAATTTAGTGGCTGCCTAACTGTGTTTTGATTTTCTGGGACTAGCGCTCGGTATCATCACTGTAATTCCTTCTGATTGCAGCCTGCACTGTCTTCATGGCCACTGACATTTCCCCTGTGCCAGGCTGTGCATGCTCTTCAGGCTAACTCGAAGGCAATGGAGCAATCTATATTTAGGCCTTTTGCAGAGCTTTTTTTTTTTTTTTGCTATTTTTGGCTAAATGTTAAGTATATATTTTTTGTGCAGTCAGTGCTACAGGCGTAAAATGGATTTTTCAAGTATTGACAACCTGATTAGTCTTTAATCATTCTCCTCTACTTTCGTTGCCCAGTTTGCTTTAGAACTTTGATGAAAGAAATTGGATGATGGCCTACATGTGCTAATGTCTATTCGAACACCATCCAATGTTTGATGCGAGATACAATAAATAACATAGAGGGATTCTCTAGCTTGGTAGCAGTGGAAATCTTGGTATAAATAGAGGCCACTTTGGGAGCATCTGAAACCCATGTAAAACACGTGGTCTTCATATTGCAGATGTTAAGAGTCATATGAAATGTAGATTCATACAAGTCTAAACCCTGGCCTGACTTAGTATATCTAGTACAGGTATCTTTTTTCATGTGTACCTCATTGTGGGTTTGGCTTGTTCAGTATTCTGTTCATTTATTAATTATTTTTTACTTATATTTCATGTATGTTTTCAAACTACCTTAAAATCTTTACAGAAATAGATGTTGGATGGGTGAACAGATGGATGGATGGATGGATGGATGGATGGATGGATGGATGGATGGAGGAACAGATAAATTGCATGAATATGTTGATGAATAAAAGTGGTTGATGTGTGGATGAAAAGAAGGATGAAAGAAAAGAAGTAGATGAATATGTGGATGGATAAATCAATGATTGGTAGTACATGAAGGGATTGAAGTAAATAAGTAGAAGGATGGATGGGTGATTGAACAGATGATGGATGAATGGATGGATGGGTGCATAGGTGGATGAAAGAAAGTCAATAGGTAGATTGATGGTTTGATGGATGGATGGATGATTGGATGGATGAATGGATGACTGGATGCATGGATAGATGGATGCATGGATGGCAGAATATGTGGATGTGTGGATGGATGATGGGCTGGTGGATGGACAGATCAAAGAAAGCAGATAGAGATATATATGGATAGATATATAAGTACATATATGGATGAAATAAAATGAATGTGTGTATGAATGGATACATCAATGGATGAATGGATGAGTTTATGTGTGGATGACAGTCTGCTGGGTGCATGGATCAATGGATGGATGGAAGAAAATAGGTAGTTGAATCTATTGATGAATGAATGGATGGAAGGATGGATGGGTAGTTGGATGGAAAGATGGATGGAAGTGTGGGTGGCTGGATGGCTGGATGGATGGATAGATGGATGGATGGATGGAAGGGTGGATGGATGAGTGGGTGGGTGGATGGATGGATGCACAGGTGGATGGATGGATGGATGGATCTGTGGATGGATGGGTAGATGGATGGATGGATGGATGGATGGAAGGGTGGATAGATGAATGGGTGGCTGGATGGATGGATACACAGGTGGACGGATGGACGGATGCATAGGTGGATGGATGGATGGATGGATGGATGGATGGATGGATGGATGGATGGATGGATGGATGGATGGATGGATGGGTGGATGGATGGATGGATGGGTGGGTGGATGGATGGATGGATGGATGGATGGATGGGTGGATGGGTGGATGGGTGGATGGGTGGATGGATGGGTGGGTGGATGGATGGATGGATGGAAGGATGGATGGATGAATAGTTGGATGGAAGGAAGGGTGGATGGATGGTTGGATGGATAGATGGAAGACAATGTGTAGCTGAATCTATTGATGTATGGATGAATGAATGGATGAATAGATGGATGGATGGAGGGGTGGATGACTGGCTGGCTGGATTGATGGATGGAAGGATGGATAGAGGGATGGATGGATGGAAAGGTGGATGGCTGGGTGGATAGATGGATAGATGGATGGATGGATAAATGGATGGATGGATGGATGGATGGATGGATGGATGGATGGATGGAAGGGTGGATGGATGAGTGGGTGGGTGGATGGATGGATGCACAGGTGGATGGATGGATGGATGGATGCACAGGTGGATGGATGGATGGATGCATGGATCTATGGATGGATTGGTAGACGGATTGATGGATGGGTGGGTAGATGGATGGATGGATGGATAGATGGATGGATGGATGGGTGGGTGGATGGATGGATGGATGGGTGGATGGATGGATGGGTGGATGGATGGGTGGATGGATGGGTGGATGGATGGGTGGGTGGATGGATGGGTGGATGGATGGATGGATGGATGGGTGGATGGATGGATGGGTGGATGGATGGATGGGTGGATGGATGGATGGATGGATGGATGGATGGATGGATGG
>PVLD010017119.1:0-42863 GCA_004027595.1 Dinomys branickii
GATAAAGGGAAAGGAAGAAAGGAAGCAAGGAAGGAAGGAAGGAAAAAAGGAAAAGAAAGAAAGGAAGGAAGAAAGGAGGAAAAGAAAGGAAGGAAGGAGGGATGGAGGGAAGGAAGGAAGAAAGGAAGGAAGGAAGGAAGAAAGAAAGAGAGAGAGAGAGAAAGAAAGAAAGAAAGAAAGAAAGAAAGAAAGAAAGAAAAAGAAAATCCATCTCTGTCTTAAAACATGGAATCAGCTTCTAAACAAGCTTATAAACACATTTCATTAGGGAATCTTCCTATGACCTCCATTAAAAATAAATTTGTGTTCTCAAGTACCCAGTGAAAACATGCTTTTGCTACCAAAAATTTAGTAGAGCAAGTGGTAATATTTCGATAAAGGTTTATAGATTAAATAATTTTTATTAGTTTTTTCATTTTAAATATTATACTGTAGCTATGTAAGAGATCACTATTACTTTCCAATGTCAGATACTATTCTTCTAATGTTGTATATAAGAAAACTGAGACTCACAGAGATTAAATAATGTTACCAAGGTCAAAAAATAAGAACTTATACTCCTGAAAATAAGAACTTACACTCCTGGGCACCTGGAACTCAGACTGTGTACAAGTATGCATTTCCTGTACATTACCAAATAAAAATGCTTGTATCATAGAGTTATGCAGGTGCAAAAGTATATAATTCTGTTTTTATAGAAAGATCTTGATCAGTTAGAAACAAGAATAATGCTTGAAATATCCTGAGTTGGAAGATGAAGTCCTGAAGCAAGAGATATTTTCCCTAGATGTCAAGAAATGAGATGTTTTAGCAACATGTGGAACCTACAAGAATAGGACTTTATTCCTTGAAAGCATGTAAATTATGATATTAGCTTATGTGTGAACTGGTTGGAAACATTTTGCCCCTAAGCCTATAAATCTGGAATGACACTGCTATGTGAACTCTGCTTTGATGGTGGGTGGAGATGAATAACTTGTGTTTTCTGGAAGAGTGCTAAGCTTTCACACATATCCCTCAAAAAGTTACGGCTGAAAGACACCCTTTTTATAAATTTGAATGAGATGATAATAATTTGTATGCTGCATTTCATAAGACAAGTGTGTGAAAGTTGCTCTTACCAACATGAAATTGTTCTTGTTAGACACAGACAAAAATTTAATCCAGGAAGTAACTAATAAAACAAAAGAGATTAGTGTTGATTTTAGGAAAGACGCACTGGGCTTTTAGGGATAAATGTACATTTTATTTGTAACTCGCTGTCAAATACTTCAGAAACAATGTCTACTTAAATGTGTTTCTATAGGAAGAGAGTATGTAAGAAAGACAACAAAATATAGTCAAATGTTCACATTTGGGAAATATGCATGACGGGTACATGGGAAATTTGTGTAGTATTTTTGCAACTTTTCTGTAAGTCTGAAATTATTTACAAATAAACCTGTACACATAAATAACCTCATGGGCCAAGGTCTAGAGTTAAGAATCATTACATGAGTCTTTGCGAAAAAAGAAAGTTCACAGGCTCAGTCCATAACAAACTATTTGACTGTAGATAAATCACTTGATTTCCATTAGTTTCCAAGTCTTATTTGGCCTTTACAACTGCTTCCTTTTCAAATTGCAGATCATCTTTAAAAAAGAATCACAGAAATAATGGTAGCAAATAACATTTATCCATAAGAAGTCTGTGGTTGAGAGCTTTCTAACGTTTTATGGTAGTTACTATCATCCTACCCATTTTACAGAAGAAGAAACAGGGCATAGAGACATGGCACATTACACTGGTAAGTGCACAGACCTTGGCCTAGAGCTCATGCTTACATCCCTCCTACCGGGGGTCTAACATTTTTGTCCTACATAAGTGGCTATATGGTGAATATTTTAGGCTTTCTATACCACATAGGTCTCTGTCACACCTTCTTCTTTCTTTTATTTATGTAGTCCTAGAAAGTGTAAAAGGAATGCTCTTAGCTCACAAGCCATCCCAAAACAAGTGTTTGTAAGATTTTGTGAGCAAGCCAACTGTTGCTTTATGCCAGCCTGACTCGTAAATAAAGACTGGTCAGTCACCAACTGACATAAATGCAGAGGGCCCTGAGTCTTCACCTCATCTAACTCCTTGCAGACAAAGTTCTATGATATAAAGCCATTTGACTAAAGCCAGCCTTCGCATTGCAACCTGATCCAAGATTAAGTCTTTGATTTGTGGCTCCTCAGAAAGTTCTCTTGGAAGCATAAGGCAATAAAAGTTAGGTGTGCTAGAAAAACCCAAAGTATGCTATTAACTAATATTTGAATTTATTGCCACTGGCATGGTAGCCAATAATTTAAGTCAAACGGGGAAGCAAGACCTATGTAAATGTTGTCATTGGCAACAAATGATACACAAGTATGTAGCTCCTTAAATGAATTTAAATTAGTTCAATTTTTTTAGGGACTGCCATATATCCAGCTTGTAAGCATAAGACAAGAATTTGAGATAGGAAGGAAACCTTAAGAGCTGCACCTATACTAGAAGTTTCCAGGAGAAAGAGAACTACAGATAGAGCTTGAAAGAATGATGCTGGGCGTGGTGGCGCACGCCTGTATCCCAGCACTCGGGAGGCTGAGGCAGGAGGATCGTTGTGAGTTTGAGACCAGCCTGGGCTACCACGTGAGCTCAAGTCCAGCCTGAACTGCATAGCGAGACCCTGTCTCAAAAAGACCAAAAAGAAAGAATGGAGTAGGCCTTTCAGGGAAGCCTTCTACATTGCAATTCTGCTGGACTTCAAGAGACATCCATAGAAGACTAAATGACAGTGTGCATTATAGGATGCAGTGATTACCAAGGCACTGCCTTTACACCCAGGAGCCTAAAATCTGGTGAAGACCACATGATACTGTTTGTGGAATCTTTTAGATCTTTGAACACATACCACATGGTTGTTTCTCCAAAAGCTGCCCACTTGACAGCCAATGCAGAAGACACAGCAATAAAAAGAGAAGGAAAATTGATGCTGCACAGCCAATTATGACTTTAGATGATTAATTCAGATAACTTTAGATGATGTTTTAGATTGATTACCCAAGTTCTCAATAGCTTTCTCTAGGAATATCTCTTCCTCACTTCTGTACTGGAACACTGGTCAAATAGCAGAGAAGATAAGAAAGAACCCAGCTGATTTGAGCTGAATCTTGTTATCTCTGTCACTATGTAAAATGCACTGTGATATATTTCCTATCTTGTTGTTCGCCAATGTAAGTATCAGTTGAACATATCAATTTATATCAGAGCAAACTTTAACCTTTAAAGTTCAAGTAATTTCTTCAACCTTACTCTATTCAAAACTTATCCCAAGATTATAACATATGTTAATGCTGTCTATAAAATTTTTGTCATATCAAGTTTACTTAAATACATATTGTTCATACCTCCATAAACTTACGGTACTTATAAGCCCCAGAAATTATGCCAAAATTTATATAGTGGTATCAGGAGCTAAAATATGAAGCTGATCTGGTGGGTAAAAGGAGGCAATAGAAAGTCCTAACTTCTTTGAAAAACTGTTATTAAAGTACAGGAATGTAAGAAAAAGTGAGAAATTATAAGAACCAGGTTTTGATTTCCACCACTGATAAGATATAAGATGGTAACACAGGCCTTTCTAATATCTTTAATTTTCCCATCTAAAAATGAAGGTAGATGAAATGACTTCTACAGACCCTTTTAATTCTGACTGTATTACTCAATGTGTTATGCATATTTTAGTGTAAATCTAAAGGTTTAAGTAAGAGTAAACATAGTCTGTTCATTAAAACAAGACCTAAATAATACTTTTGTACCATGGAGTGTTACTTAGCTATAAAGAAAGATAAACTTGAGGCTTTAATAGGTAAATGGATGCAACTAGAGACCATACTCTAAGTGAAATAAATCACACCTGCATGTGAACATTGTATTGTCTCCCTAGTGTAAGAACCTGAAAGAGTAAATAGATATTGTGAAAGGGAAAGAAACTGCTCAAAGGGAAAGAACCATGATGAGGGAAAGGAGCAAAGAAAGAAAGAAAGAAGGGAAAAAATATATAGAAGCTAGCTTAAATAATTATACTACTATTTGCTATTGGTTTATTGAAAAGAACAGTTAGTACTTAATTTTTTGTCCAATATTACGTGCTTATAGCTGGTAATCTGAGCAACTACTATGAAGACAACAATATGCAATATAACAACCATTGTTGAATACCACCTTGTTCTTTGAAATTCTATACCATTTCTAATGTTATTTTAATTATTTTTTATACTCTTCAAAATAAAATCTAGTATCATAGATTGTCAGTGTTTATTTCTTTTTTTTTCTTTTTTCTTTTTTTCTGGTACTGGGAATCGAACTCAGGACCTTGCGCTTGCCAGGCAAGCGCTTATGCCACTGAGCTATACCCCCAGCCCGATTGTCAGTGTTTAAAAGGGCCTAACTGATCATTTATTTCCTGTATTGACAAAGTTTATGAAGCGACAGATAGAAAACATTTTAGAATTTAAGGACTACCTATGTTCTCTCTCACATGTTTTCTGTGTATGTTGGGTTGTTTTGTTTTTAAGCAATCTTTTAAAAACCATTCTTATCTTGCAGGCTGTACAAAATGGCCAGACATGAACTGTGAGACATTTATCAACTCCTGGTCTAGTGTATCACTCACTTTACAAATTAAGAGAGTAAGGCTTAGAGATATTAAGTGATTTGTGCATAGTTACAAAGCCGGTGAATAACAAGGCACGACTAATTATCAGGGCTCCTCAACCCTCCTTCACCGGTATTGCCTGCTCCCTGTAAAATGCTTTATCATACACTTAAAAGCCCTTTAGCATAATACAATTTGATGGATCTTTTCTATACTCTTCTCCATCCTGGGGCATGTCTCCATGACACAGTGTCCTCGTGACGGTCTCTGATCACCTAGGGTCACTCCATGGTATCATATCTAAGTATGTCCTTTTCTACACAATATATCTCAAAGCAGACTTATATTCTTCATCCCCTTTACCTGCCTAGACTTAGTCATCCAATGTCTTTTTCACTCAAGGTCTTATTTGCTATAATTGGATAAGCTTAATCTTATCATTATGAGAATATAGGTTACTGCAACAAAGTTTTTCAGCTCCAATTTGATCTGTTTCTGTGTTCATAAAGGTAATGTTAGCAGAATGAAAACATATTGCTACACATTTTGAAATATCTCATTTAATCCCCCACAGAATCCTACTGCAATGAATGTTATTACTACTTTCATTTGATAGGTGAGAAAACAAGAGGTACAGTGATTCGTTCAAAGTTACCCAACTGGGGCTGGGGATCTAACTCAGTGTCGCAAATGCCTGCCTGGCAAGTGCAACATCCTGAGTTCTATTCCCGGCATCAAAAAAAAAAAAAAAAAGAAAAGAAAGAAAAAGCTACCTAGTTATAATCTGGGCCATTGTATTTGCTGTGATAATAACTCTTTCTTATTTATTCCTAGGACTTTCTGATACTTAAAACTGAAGACATTCCACTAATACAAAGGAACACTTTCTAAGTGTTAAGTCCCATACAGTGATTTGGGGAAAGAATTACTTATTTTCACAAGTTGATATAGGGATGGATGTATATATAAGCTACAGGTCTAAAGTGGAAAAAAAGCGACTAAAAAGATTTTTATGGCAGACTTATCACAGCAGTGTGCGAGAGAAAAGAGGGATATTTTAACATCTAGGAATGAGTGTGCAGGAAGGCTTTCCAATTCTGAGTCCTTGGGCCAAAGATGGAAGCATCATTAACAGAGCCCTGTGACAGCTGCCGTCGTCAAGGAGGTAATTGTCACTTACCAAAACTGTCCACCAAATTGCTAATGCCTCCCTTTAGAGAACACGACTGGCTCCATATCTGCTGAGCCCAGGTGGGCACAGGGGTGGGAGTCGGGAGAGTCTGGGTGGAGACAATGTAAAATATCCAGCAGCATGTTTTTCATTTCTGTAAATTCCCGTGTAAAAGGCTCATTATGAGAAATAAAGTTATTATACTAGCTGGAAAATAAGCAAGCAAGGAAGAAAGAAGGAAGGAAGGAAAGAAAGAAAGTTACACAACTATTATACAGTAAAACAAGGATTTACAACTCTGTCTAATGCTAAACTTCTTAAGCAGTTATGTTTGTAGATTTCAAACAATTTAATGACAGAAGGATAACAGAGTATAACAAAAGGCACACATTGCGTGGAGCCCTCAGGGTACATCTGACATAGCTCTAGTTTCTTACATTTAAGAAAATAGTATTCGTTATGCTGAAATTTAGGCCTGAGTAGTTATCTTGTCACTCCAGTCTGGATTTCTCCATCAATGTGGCATCTGCAAAGCCATTGAATATCCCCAGTCTGATGGAAAATGATGATGGATCGTGAAGGTCTTTGCCAATGGAGTACACTGAGCAGCCAAATAGTAGACTCTTCATCTATTAAAACAGAAGGACTCTAGCCAGGGTAGCATTTGGAAATTAATGGAAACCACTGAGCAGGCAATGAGAAGTACTCGATCATTCCTATCTAATGTCTAAATTTAATCATCTCCCCAGCTGGGCCATGCACAATGAACACAGTAGAAAGGAAGGGTCTTCTTGTTTGAGAGGAACATAGTTCCCTGTGGTAGTGCTCTTCATGAAAGTAGCCATGCCAAGACATTTGTCACCTTCAAAACCCGCAGGAGTCGCTCCTGAACATCTGCTAGTAAGGAATTCATCTTAATGGATTACTAGCATGTTTAAATACACATGTAATACCTAAAATTGCAGAACTTGGTGGAAAATACACCGACTTAGCACAGAAAGCTTCACTTCTGTCCCTACCTGTACTGTAAACCATCTGGATAACATTGGATAAGTTATCTGCTCTCTCCAGACCTGCCCTTTTCCAGAAAAATAAAATGGTTAAGTTGGATGTTGTCCAAAGTTTGGGGCCAGACTTCTCTGTTATTTCAGATATATACCTTTTCATTATTTCAGAACACATGCTCTCTGTGGATAAAGTATAAAATGAACATTCAAGCTTCTGAATGGCTCAAGACAGATTTGTCCTGTTACATCTCCTAATCTTTCCTTAAAACACATTTCTGCCCATATCAAGCCAGCTCTTCTCCTTTCATATGTATCCTAGCTTCTTTTCTTGGTCATACCTTCATTCAGCCTCTTTCCACAGCATAAAATGCTTCATGATCTAAAACCTGACCCATCCTTCAAGATCCAACTCATTCTCATAATCTTCAGAAGAGTTTCCTTCAGGAAGACAAAAAGGAGAAGATAGGATTAAATGATCCCTAGTGCAGAGTTTGTCCAGAACAATATAGCTCCCTGGTGGTTATAATTCAACTCATTGAGAGCCATAGCAAAAAGTAAAGTTTACTCATGGACATCTTACATGTTGATATTCTCACCTCACAAAATTTAATACAAACAAAACAGTATACTCTAGAATATGAGGAAACAATCATTGAAATTCTCTTAAATTTTATAAATCTGTAAGAATACTAGGATGAAGAAGCATAGTGCACACCTTCTACATTAAAATAAAATTACTCCTACATGTTTGGCAAACATAATGATGGCATTCACCATGGAGAATTTGGACCCGTACATAGTATTTCTTCATTCTTTTTTCCTATTACTCTCTCCTCCCTTCAACCACTTTCTCCCTTCCCATTTACAAAACATTTGATTCTGGGATGGGGATGTAGCTCAGTGGCATAAGCATCTGCCTGGCAAGCACATGGTCCTGAGTTTGATCCCTAGTATGGCAAAAAGAAAAAAAAAATCGTTGGTTCCATTTTTTCCTTCCATTCTTTTTTCTAACATTTTTTCTTTACTTCCCTTCCCCCTTCTCCCTCCTTTGTTGCGCTTCCAATTTGAACAAGTTCTTTCCAATAGCTATCTGCTATCTGTTCCTTATTTGCCCTTTGGTTTTTCACACAAGAAAAATAATGTGACATTCAAGCTTGTGTGTCTGGTCTATTTCACTGAACATTATAGTCTTGAGACACATTCATTTACCTAAAAGTGTCTCAAGGATATCAGAAAATTGAACAATATCCTCTAATCTTTGATAGGCAGAACAAATACAGTGAAAGTAGCCACACTTCCAAAACTGTTATGCAGATTTAATGCAATCCCAATCTTCCTACATTACAAAATTACAGTTTAAAGGATTTGTACTGGTCGTCAAGTAGATATTCTCATGTACTACAGGGTCTCTGTGATAGATGGTCACCTTAACCTCACTTGGTGCATGCTTAAACATTTAAAGAATGAAAAAAATCACTAGCTCACAAAATAGGCCACAAATCTTGTGTTTCAGTTTATGAAATCATTCGAAATGTAATGATTGAAGGCAAACTATATATCCAGTACTGTTCTAGCTGTGATAGAAATACAGTAGTAAATAAGGTAAACAAGGGACTTATTCTCGCCTAATTTACAATGTATAAGGAAATAAATAACAAGAAATTAAATAACTATATACAGAAGAAAATTTCAGATTAGTGATGCATATAATAAAGAATCATTGTGAAATAAAGAATAACAAAAAATTGTTTCTTTATGGACTAAGATTGCTGAGTTGGGGAAGGCCTTTTGGAAGAGGCGATATTTGAACTGAGACCACATGATTACAAAGGGCTAACCATGCAGATGTTTTGAGGAAAGACAGCCCACAGAAGGAAGAAATCAGGAAAGACAACAGTACTGCAGTAGAAGTGAGTTTAATGTGTACAAGGAACAGTGAGGAAACCAATGTGGCTGGACTGCAGTAAGAAAGTGGCAAGAGATGAAAGAAACAGGGAGGGAGGAGTCAATCAGGTCGGGCCTTGTAGGTCAGAGCTAAGAACTTTCTATTTATTGTATAGGTAATACGCAGTTCTGTCTTCTAGAATTATATAAACCAGTATTATCCCTGTTCCATGTGACACCCTTTTTCCTATTTGAAGAGATTATTATGTCTCTCTCAATTTTTTTCTTCTGTAACATAAAATCTTCAACCATTCCTGATTAGCTGCCTTCAGATTCTAACTACTCCCATTGTTCTAGTTATTTTGGGCTGCTGTAACAAATTACCATAGACTGAACAGCTTAAACAGCAAACAGTTATTCTTCACAGTTCTGGACAATGAAAAGCTCAAGAGCAAGGTGCTGTCAGAGACAGTGTTTTGCGAAGACCTGCTTACTGATTTGAAGATGGCTGTCTCCTCATTGCAACTTCACATGGCAAGAAACAAAGAGAAAATTCACCTCTCACATAGCTCATCTTGTAGGGGCACTAATTCCATTCATTAAAACTTCACTGTCGTGACCAAATTATCTTCCAAAGGTCCCAACTCCACATACCATCATTTTGCAAATTTAGGCTTCAATATGAAACATTTTTGTCATTAAGTTTATTGGTACAGTTTAGATATACATCATGATCACATTCATGATAAGGAACTTGTATGTGTAGATCAAATACTCAGATTCTTATTATTTTCCCCATTTCTCTCCCTTTTGCCCCTTTTCCTCTTCCTAATTACAAAAGATTTGTTTCCATTTTGTCTTTCTTTTCTCATCCTTTTTCTTTCCCTTCCTTCCATCCCCTACTCTCTTGTACTCCTTTCATTTAAATATTTTCTTCCTATTTTGCAATAGCTATTATATATTTTGAACCTTATTGACACTTTTAGTTTCTCACAATATGATATTTACATGTGCACGTGTGTGATTTATTTCACTTAAGAGTATGATGCCTAGGTTCATTCACTTAGCTAGAAATGTCTCAGATTTATCCTTTCGTATGTCTGAGTACTACTCTATTATATGAAAAAACACACATCCTTTATACTTTCATCAGTTGGGGATTTAGGCTGTTTCCAGTTTTAGGCACCACAGACTGTGCTGCTATGAACATGTGTGTGCATATATCACTGTAGTAAGATGCTTTTAGTTCTATCAGGGAGATTCTAAGAATGGAGATAGCTGGATCAAATTGAACCTCTAGTTTTAGTTTTTTGAGGAATCTCCAAACTGATTCCCACAGTGCTTGCAATAGTCCACACTCCCACCAATATTGGAGAAGGGTTCACTTTCCCTACAGCCCTGCCAGCACTTGATATTGGTTGATTTCCTGATAAGGGCCATTCTTTCTGGAGTAACATAGAATCTCAGCATTGTTTTAATTTGCATCTCTCAAAAGACCCGTGATGTTAAACATTTTTTTCATGTATTTATTTACCATCTGTACTTCACCTAAGTACGTATGCATCACAGATGCCCACCTTCGGGTTGGATCTTTAAATTTAGGGGTTTTGAGTCTTTTAAATTCTTTAACTATTCTAGATATTAGTCTTTTGTCTGAGTAACAGCTGGTACTTTTTTCCAGTCTGTGTGTGATCTCTTTACTCTGTTGGTGGATTCTTTACTATGATGAAGCTTTTTAATAAGATGGGGTCACAGTTGTTGATTCTTTGTAATAGTTCCTGTGCAATTGGAGTTTTGTTCATGAAGTCTTTCCCTATTCCTATGTCTTCAAAAGTTCTACTTAATTCTTTCTTCCAGCTGTAGTGTTTTTATTTTAATATTTAGCTATTTGGTCCATCTTGATTTTAGTTTAGTGCATGGTAAGAGACATAAGTCCAGGTTTAGTCTTAAGCATGTAGAAAGACAGGTTTCCAAGCACCGCCTATTAATGAGGCTATCTTTCTTCCAGTAAGGATATTGGCCCCTTTCTCAAAGATATAGTGGCTGAGTGTGTTTGGAGTTATTTCTGCATCTGCTAATCTGTTACACTGATCCCAAGTATGTATTTTTGCCAGTACCATGCTATTTTTATCATGGTAGCTTTATAGTATGATCTCAAGTCAAGGATTGTAATGCCCCTGTCATGTCTTTGTTGCCCAGAATTGCTTTTGCTATTCCACCTCTATTTTGGTTCCAAAGGATTTTAATAACATTTCATGTAGTTCTGTGAGGTGTTATGACTTTGTTGGCATTGCATTAAATCTATATAACAATTTTAGGAATATGATCATTTTTAACATGTCAGTTATTCCTACCCAAGACCAAGGGATATCTTTCCATTTTCTGATATCCTCTGCAATCTCCTTTTTCAGATTACTGTAGTTTTCTGTGCAAAAATTTTTACTTCCTTCATTGTATTGATTCCTGAGCACTTCATTTTATTTTTGATGCTATTATGAAAAGCATGGATTCTTTAATTTCTCTCTCAGTAGGTTATTTGTTTACAGGAATGCTATTGATTTTTGAGTGTTGACTTTGTACTCAACTATGCAATACAATTTGGTTGTTAGATATAGAAGTATTTTGGTGGAGTTTTGGGGGTCTTCTATGTAGAGTATCATGTCATCTGCAAATAAAGGTAATTTAACTTCTTTATTTTCAATCTTATTCCTTTTATTTCTTTATCTAATTGCTCCTGCTGTTTCTAGAACTATATTGAAAGGAGTGGTGGTCATGGACATGCTTGTCTTATTCCTGATTTTACAGCAAACTCTAAGTTTTTGTCCATTTAATATGATGTTGGTTGTTGGTTTGTCATAGACGCCTTTTATCAGATTGAGATAAAGACCATCCATTCCAATTTTCTGTATGGTTTTTATCTTCAATGAGCATTTGACTTTGTCAAGAAGCTTTTCTATGTCTATTGAAATGATCAAGTAATTTTTGTCCTTGGTTCTGTTGATAGTGTATTATGTTTATTGATTTCCATATGTTGAACCATCCCTACATGCCTAGGATGAATCCTACTTGATTGTGGTGTATAATATTCTTGATGATTTACTGCATTCTGTTTGCCAGTAACTTATTGAGGATTTTTGCATCTACTTTCATTATAGAGATTGGCCTATAGTTCTCATTTGTAGTTGGGCCCTTCTCTAGTTTTTGTATCAGGGTAATACTAGCTTCTAGGCATCAATATGAGAGTCTTGCTTCCCTTTCCATTGCATTAAAAATTTTGAAGAGTAATAGCATCAGATCTTGCCTAAGCTTTTCGTAGAATTCAACAGTGAATTCATCAGTGACTGGGCATTTCTTTGTTGGTAAGTTTTTAATTATATTTTGAATTTCATTGACTGACATTGGCTTACTTAGAATTTTTATATGTTCTTGATTCAGCTTTGACAATTCACATATATATAGGAATCTATAGATACAATGTAATTTCTTCTTTAGTTTTCTCTGTGATCCATTGGTTTTTCAGGAGGGAGTTGTTTAATTTCCATACGTTTATGGACTTTTTCTGGTTTCTTTCACCACTGATTTACAAATTCACTGTGCTATGGTCTGATTATAGATATGAGATTATTTTGATTCCTTTGCATTTACTTAAGCATGTTTTATAAACTAATATGTGGTTTATTTTGGAGAACATCCTATGATTAATGGAGAAGAATATGTATTCTTATGTTGTGTAGTGGCATATTCTTTAGATATTTACTAAGTCTATTGGTTCACAGGTTTGGTTTAGTTATTTTTTTGTTTAGTTTTTCTGTCTATCTGTGGCAGTGGCATACTGAGGGCCCTCATTATAGTTGTATTAGTGATTAATTGATTTTTCATGTCTATTAATATTTGACTTATAACATTGAGTGTACTTATACTTGGTGCATATATATTTATGATTGTTATCTATTCTTCTTAGAGCTTTCCTTTACAAGTATATAGTGACTATCTTTCTCTCTTCTGATCAATCTTGGCTTGAAGTTCCCTTTGTCTGCAGATGTTGTCTGATGTCTCCCTTGTTCTAGATGTGGTCTGCAGATAGACTACCCCTGCTTTTGCCAGGTTATTGTCACATGGAGTATTATTTTCCAACCTTTCACTTTCAGTCTATGAATTTCTTTTTGAGTTAAATATGTTTCTTGTATAAAGCAAATTATTGAATCTTTTCCTTGATCCATTCTGCTAGTCTGTTTCTTTTGATGGTGAATTGAGACCATTTACTTTGATGATTATAACTGATACGCATTACTTACGTTTTTCATGTTATCTTCCTGTTGTTGGTTCCCTATCTTTCCTCTCTGTTAAACTGCTTGCCTCTGCTGGTGGCCTCTTTCTGTTGGTATTTTTGGAATTTTGGACTTCTTTTTCTATTTCTAAAATAGACATCAGAGCATTTTTGAGAGCTAGTGTGGTGGTTGTCTTGGTTACATTTCTCTCATTGCTGGGACAAAATACCCAATGCTCAGAATGAAAGAGAGAGGTTTATTTAGCTCACAGTTGGTGGAGGTTCAGTGCATACTTGACTGGCTCCAAGGCAGAGTGGCACATGTCAGAGGGCAAAAGTTCATCATGGTGGAAAATAGCAAAAACAACAGGAGCAAAGAGGGAGGAGCAGAAAGCAAGCCTCCCTCCTCTTTCCCTCCCTTATATTGTATAGAGGCTACTATCCCCACAGTGAGTGTAGCACTTAAGTATATAATCTCAGCATTAGAACATGAATCAATTAAAAACTCTGAAAGCCAACCCCATGACTGCATGAGGTTTTGTGAGGACATCTAGACACAAACCAAAACAGTGGTCATGAATTTCTTCAGTTTTTCTTTGCCATAGAAGTGTCTTATTTCTCCATTGATTTTGAAAGATAGTTCTGCAGGTATGGCAATCTGGATTGGAGGTTGTTTTCTTTCAAGATTTGAAATACTTCACTTCAAGCTCTCCTTGACTTAAGGGTTTGTAGTTAGGAGTCTAGTGTGATTCTGATGGACTTTTATTTATTGGTGATTGGTTTCCTTGCTCTAACAGCTTTTAATAATCTGTTCTTGAGCTGTACTTTTGGGTCTTGATTATTATATGCCTTGGTGTAGATTTCTTGAGGTCATGGCTATATGCCTTACTCATCTGTATGTCAAATTCTTTTTCCATGTTTGGGATGTTTTCTGCCAGTATTTCTGTGAACATACTTTTTATGTCTTTTGCACCAACTCCAACATTTTCATTGTTTCTAATCAACTCTATGTTGTTTTTCTTTGAATCATCTTGCAGCTTTTGGATTGCTTTCTCATGGTTTCTTTCTATTGTTAACAGATCATTGTTTTCATCATCAGTAACTATATTGCTGTCTTCCAGATTTAATTTTCTGTCTTCACTTTCATTTACTCAATTTTGCAAAATTTCAAGGGAATTTTTAATTTCCTAAATATCTGTTTTGTTCTACTTCATGGATTCTATTTCTTTCCTATGCTGAACATTCATGGTTTTCATCAATTTCTTAAGTGCTTCCATTGTTCTTTATATGTCTACATTCACTGAGCAATTTTTTCATTATGGTTGTCATGTTTTTTTTACCTGAGAGGTTATTTATGAGCTCATTTTTTCCTATGGCCTCATTCATCTGTTTTATGAGTTCTACTGCTACCATTTTAGAATTCAGGTGAGTAGCTTTTGGTTTTCTCTCCCATTTTTCCCTAGATTTGTACTGAATGAGCTGGAGATCAGGGGCTGCAGTTGGCTTCTGTGTTTTGTCATTTTCTAATTTTTAAATTTTAAGCTTCATTTTGTGTAGAGGCTTGTAAGTTTATTATATTAGGCAGCTTATCAGTAATACTGAGGCTTTCTTCCACTACCTATTCTGCAGAGATATCTTCTAGATGTAACTTGCTCTTGTTCCTTGTGTGTCTGCCCCACAATCCTAACTTCCAAAATATTAGGGATGAGAAGTTCTATTTGGCTCTGCAACCACTCCTTTGGCACTGACTATGATGATGATTATGACCCCAGGCAATCACAGTATTGTCATAGTATGTTGAACAACTTATCATATCAGGTATGGCAATCTGCCTATAGTAGCACAATTAGTAATAACAATATTATCAAGCACAGCCTAGAAACTGATAAGCTGTGGTAACTGTTAATTTGGTACCTTTAACTATAATAGCAAGATATATAATTATATAACAAAATCCAACATAAACCAGGAACTCATTTACAGTAAGTTTCCCTTTTGTAGAGATTTTACCCTGTGTGCGAGAGGACTTTAAGAGGAACAGGCAGCAAGATAAAGGGATAATAGAAGAGAAATATAGTAGAAGCAAGGCTGAAGGATAAATAATGCCTACCCAAACTGGTGAAATAGATAAAATATAAAAAGAAAGCAAAAGAATATTTAAGCAAACCAGAAAGACTACAGACAATGTTTTCCACATGGAAACATTAAGGAATCTAGAAAGACAATTGAGAGAGAAATATGATGGACAGAACCAAACAAACTGAATGTCAAAACTTAACAACCCTCCTTTCAAAAAAACCTACAAAAAATGGAAAACAAAACAAACTAGTAAACAAATAAAAAAGAAAAAAAAATTTTTAGTGCCCATAGTTCTGTGGCAGTATCCAAGTCAAAGCCCCGATCTCTGTTGGGTAACCCCACCAAGTTTATAGTAGGGATAGTCGTGGGTACATGCCAGCCCTTGCCTCCAGATGTTTGGGATATGGCCAAAGTCTTCAACCAACAGTTTTCTGGATATGTCACACATGTCTCCTTACATTTACTGTCTCAGCATTGCTCTCCCAGTTGCTGTGGCACCCTCAGACAGAAATAGTCTGAGGCTCGTCCCAGTCCTGTGTACAGTTGACCCCTCTTTGACCTTTCTGAGGCTCCTCTATTCCACACTTTTGGCTTTTCTCTTGTGCTGGTCAAAGGGAAGCAGGGTTTGGGCAGTACTGGCTTGTCACTCCTTGTCCCTCTGTACTCAAGGTTGTTTGTGCTGCTGTTTGCAAAGGAGAGAAGTACTGACCCCTAGTTCGTTGTCCCTCCTTGCACAATGCTGCTTGTGCTGTTGCTTACAGGGTGAGAGGAATACTGGCTTCCTAGCCCAAGGCTGTTTGAATTCCTCCTCTGCAATCCATGTCCCTTCTTATGTCATTCTTTCATGGGGCAGGCCACTTCTTAATTTCCTAACTTTGTTGTCACTAGAGTTTCAGTTAGCTGCTATGGTGTGTATGAACAAAACAAAACAAAAAACAGAGAAAAAAGAAAGAATACAACAAAAATTGGTCCCCTGTCAGGGAGTGAGAACTTTTCTGGTCACTCAACCATGTGTGTGGCAAATTATGCTGCCAAGCTGCAGATCCTCTGTTTAGAGAAAGGCATAAGAGTTGAGGGACTTTATGTCCCAAATCTATGTTGTGTGGCTTTAGTTACCTATACTATTTTAGCCCATAAGTTTTTTGGAAACTTCCCCAATGGTGGTCCTGCTCCATACACAGGCAGGAGACCCACAGGCAGTACAATGGGCTGGATAATTACTTGATAAAGTCCTATGTCTATGTTTTAGTTGATCTCCAAGTCTCTTATTTCAGATTGATTTTCACATCGGGATGTATGTCCCTCCCTTTCTTCCAAATACCTGTGGTTTCAGTTGATTTTCTCTGAGTAGCTCAAATGTGGCTCCTCTGTTAAGCCATGTTGGTTATCTCCAACATATACATTTCAGAGGGATGCAAACATTCAGTTCACAGCATCTATTCTCCTCTTTTAGTCATAGTCTGATTTGCTAATGCCCTACCTCAAGTGACACATATTGGGTGAAAAATAAATGTTAGCAGGATGTCAGGACTCAGTTGGTCTCTCAATGTACCTGGGGAGGAAAGGTGGTGGGAAGGAGGAAAATATAGACAAGAGACAAAAGTTAGGTCAGGTGGAGTTCTCTTTATTGGATGGGTAAGAAGACCTCACAACAACAGTAGGGGTATTTATTTATACACTTGCAAAGTTAGTGTCATGAGACACTAGATTGCCTAGCAAGTAATGACTGATATAGTCCAGGCAGGAAGTCCTTGTCAAGACTGAGGTAGATTGACTCCTTTAGGCACTACGGCCTTGTCTTTCCCCCACACATAGGAGCAATTTTCAGCTTCAGCAGCTCCTTACAACCCCTTCCTTTTTTCTTTTGTTATGCAAATGATGGGTGCTCCTTCACAGTTACAGAAGCTGTGTTTGGAGGACTCTGTAGAGACCTTCTCATTCTTGAACCCTTTCCATTCTTAGTGAACTTACTCATTTAGGATAAATATTTTCAGTCTAAAGATCTTAGGTACCTGTACTCATCAAATTATCCCTATCCAGTCAATAGTCCCTACCGGTAGTGAAATACCAGTATAGATGGCAATTGTCAGAAGTTGGTGATTTGAACCTTTTACAACAAGCATATTACTGTGATGTTGCTTTCTGCATCTTGTGGTTATAATTTGCCGCTGAATGTTTAAAACCAAACTAAAGTGAGACTTGCACTAATAAAAATTATCTTTTGTTATTTATCAAGGTTAGTTAAATCTCCTGAGGATTTTTACCTTAGTTTTTCTGTCACTGTCAGTCATCCGGGTAAGCCACAGCAATTGCTTGACCAAGTTGCTTTCTGCGAAAGCTTGAGAGATTTTTCCTCAGTGGGTGACTCCCCTTAGGCACACTATATATTGTAGAAATTTTCCTCTGTGGTCCTATAATTTCCTTGATTAGAAAATCAGGGACTCAAAAGAGTTACAGAATGTCACAGTCAAGGTTCTCTTATGTCCTGAGTCTTCATTGACCTCAGAGGGCTAGAACAAAAATATTGGCTAAGTATACTCTTGGCCCCATCTATCTCTCTAATTTTTGGCCTCCAAACCTCAGTTGTTGAACATCCAGAAAAGAAGATTAATGACTTTACATTGTAATGGAAGCAGTAAGCTTAATATTATTATCTTATATGAATATCAAATACATTAGAACATAAAATAGAGCTGTTATTTTCTAACAATCATGGATATACTAATATTTAAATCCTTATAGAATATTAGCAGACAACAGTTACATATATTACACAGAAATTTAAAAATCAAAACCATATGTAACATTGCAGCATGACAATCATGATAACATTTTGTAACATACCTAATTGTTCATTTATATATAACATAACCCTTTTAATCAGTCATCTCTATTTAATACATAAGAAACTTTTACCTGATAGTTGTCCTTTAATGGTATGTACATCACAGAATTTTTTTGTTAAAGGTAGAGGTGTGAATCTGAAAGAAAGTCTTATCACAATAAGCAATCCTTGTTCTACATTTTTCAAAGGCTTGTACATGTGGAATCATGAATACAGCTAATACGCCATGACAGTAACACTAATGAATTGCCACACACATTTGAAAACCTTTCCTTCTTAATTTACTTTTCTATGACCAATGAGCAAATTATTGGGGGTATCACCCAGGAGACTATAAAGATCATTAGGGGCTCCTCATTAATGAACAAAGGTTGTCCATCCCTCTACTCATCCATTGGAGTCCTGTCCAATAATCTCTGCCCACCCTAAGGAAGTTTTGTTAATGCTCTTAATTTTTTGATGAGTTGTAAGAAAGCCAATTTTTATATCACTTAGACCAAAAGGTAACTCAGGTGAAAGCATTCTTTTAAGTCTATAACCAAAATTGCAGTATGAATAGATAATAAAGGAGAAAAATTACTGAACTCAAATAAAAGAGGAACAGCTATTTATGGAATGACATACAAACAAAGAAAAACACCTAACAAACAAACAAGCATCTTTACATAATCAGAGTGCACTCAACTATATTTTTGACCAAATTGAAATATAGTAACTGTATCACAATTTTAGAAGTTTTTTCCTTTTTCTTTTTTTATTTTAAAGAAAATAGTACAGAAAAAAGAACAATAGCAAAATACAAACAACACAAAGCAAGGACATTAGAAATGATACAGGGTTTCAAACCAAATGACAGGGATTAACAGTGGCTCTTCAGTGAAGCTGCTCAGATGACCAGATGTAAGAATAGAAGATTGATCAAATCATTAAAGAGAATAAGAAAATAATAATATAAAATTATAAATAGACTAGTCAGATTTTATTGTTTATCAATTAGCAGAGTTCTCGTATCAAAAGCATTTGGAAGGAGTAAAATCTTTTATCTGTAATTAAGATAAATTTTTATATTTTATTTTGCCTTAAGAGTACCAGTAACTTTTAGCTCAGTTATCTCTATATATCTCTCTATTCAGGCCCTTAATTTTTATTCTGTTTATCTTCTTCTGGGCATTCTGGGTCAATATTTTCAATAGGCCCCAGGTCAGACCTAGCCTCATCTTTGTCTATTGGTTTTAGAATAGTCTTTGAGGCATCACTGTCACAGAACAGCGCAAAGCTTCCTGAAAGGTAGAACCATCTTCTCCAGATCTGAGTTCATGATACAGCTGGACAGCATGCTCTAGTACCCAAATAGGTCACTCAGCAGTCTCTGGAAAAACACAAGCATACCCTCTCCTCCAGGTAAGTAGCAGACTGGGTCTCTTCCATTGTACAGTATGGAGATCTCTCCAGAGGACCTTTCCTAGCCCTTTTTCTTTTACCTGATGGAATTGTCTTTCTGCTGCTGTACTTTCATATTTTGTAGAATTTAAAGAGTTAATAATAGGTATTGCCAAATAAAGTCTATTATGTGGTGTGAATTTTGTAGGGAAAGATTCCCCCTCTTGTTTTCCTAATTGAATTTTGATCATATAGTGAAAGTGTTCAACAATTCCTTGACCTTGAGGGTTACAAGGAATCCCCATGATAACAGAAATATGAAAAGTTTTACAAAACCTTTGGAAAGACTCACTTGTATATGCCAGGCCACTGTCAGTCTTTAAGTGCCTGTGGGCAGACAAGGGCGCTAAAAGCATCTAAACAATGAGCAATGACATGTTTGCATGCTTCACCAGTGTATGCAGAAGAAAAACTAAATTTTGAAGAAGTGTCCACTCAAACATGGACCCAGCATAAAGAACCAGCTTCAGGAATATGAGTGACATCCATCTACCAAAGATGATTGGGGGTAACCCTTAGGGACTGACCCAAATAGGAAGTGAAGGAAGGTATATTATACATGAGGGACAATGCTTAAAAATTTCTTGGGCCTGCTCCTAGGTCAAATGAAACTGTGTAAGGCAGAAACATTTTGATGAAAGGTGGCATGAGAAGCATAAGACTTTTGAATAATTTCTGAGGGATTAACAGTGACAGCACCTAGCAATCTGTCTATAGCAGCATTCCCCTCAGTGAGAGGACTTGGCAATTGGGAATGAGATCATATATGACCAATAAAATAGGGAACATGATGTGACCAGATGACAACTTGGAGAGTGTGAAGTAGATGAAAAAGGTCTTCTTGACCAGTGTGTATAGTGGCAGTTTCAATGTGGTGCATAACACCATAGACATAAGCACTGTCAGAAAAGACGTTAATCGGAATAGATGAATGATCTTGCAAGGCCCATATGACTGCTTGTAATTCAGCCTTTCATGCAGAAGAGAAACCCATATCCTGTATTCTGGAGGAGGAGGCAATTACATAACATCCCCTACCTGAAGATGAGCAATCCGTGAAGAAGCAGATGCCTCCTGCTATGGGGACTGAGCTTATTTTTCAAGGTAAGACAAAGGATGTGATGGTAGCAAATTGAACTAATTTATCTGAAGAATAATGACAATCGATAGCACCAGGGAAGTTAGCCAGTGCAGACTGCCAAGAGGATTAAAATTAACATAACCACTTTTCTTGAACTGAAGAAAAAGGAACAACGATAGTTTGAAAATCATGTCCAAAGATCTGAATTGCACATATTTATCCGTGTGCCATCAGTTCTGCCACAGTATCATGAAAGGGAGTAATAGTTCTATGTGGAGTATGTGGCATATGTAACCACTGTAAAGGACCCTGAGACTGCCATAGAATGCCTATGGGCATAGACTGAGTTGGGAAAAATAATTAAATGCATTAGCAGAGATGAGTCAACTCTGGAAAGCTAAGCATTCGAAAAACCAGATTAACTTTATCTAAGGCAGTTTTACTCTCTTGTGTAAGTGTTCTTTGAGAAGTAGGGGCTGAGTCTCCCTTGAGAATCTCAAAGAGAGGACTTAAATCATGAATAGTTAGCTTAAGACCTGATAAGAGCCAATTATTAACAGGTGAAGTCTGAAAATCATTTAGGGTTATAAGATGATTAACCTGCATCTGAACAGTTTGGGGTACAATATGTCTCAGTTTGATAAATTGACCCAAACATGAAAAAAGTGCCATAGTTAGCCCTCAGGGGATACTACTAGGTCTGCATTGAATAGGGCATCATCTAATTGGATAAATATTTGATGTAAAGTGGATGGGGATTCATGTGCTAGAAGAATGTCATCTATGTAATGGATACAATATGCAGATGGATTGACCTATCATACTGACAAAATGACTGCAGCCACAAACACTTGGCACAGGGTTGGACTATTAGCCATTCCCTGTGGCAGACAATACCATTGGAAGCAGTGCACAGTGGTCTGCTTATTAATAGAGGGTAAATAAAAAGCAAAACATTTTTTATCTTAAGGGTGGAAAGGGATACTAAAATATAGTCTTTTAAATCAATCACCACAAGACAAAAATGCAAACGAATAGCTACAGGACTGGGCAATACTGGTTCCAGTGTTCCCACAGGTTCCACGGTGTGAATGACTGCCCACAAGTCCTGTAGTAATCTCCATACTCCTGACTTATTTTTTATTACAAAAATTGGGATGTTCCAAGGGTTACCGGAGTATTCTAAGTGCCCCGCCCTCATCTGTTCATAAACCAGTGTACGAGCTACTGTAATCTTCTCCTGAGTCAGGGGCCACTGATCAATCAAAACAGGGCCATCAGACATCCAAATTATCTTGGACACCATCCATGGGGTCAGAGAAGAAATCAAGGCACCTCCTAAAAATGTGAGATTGTGTACCCTATACAAAATGATCCCTTTTAGAAATAACTGGAAGAGGTTCTTTTCTTCTGGATTGTTTTTACCAAGCCTTTGAGTAGGAAAAAATCTTGTTGCAATGTGTGATGAGTTACCAGAGAGTTAGGACTAATAGTGCCCCCATATTCTGTAATATGTCATGATGCCATAGATTGACTGGTACATGAGGGAAGAGATAAGGAGAGAAATGTCCAGAATGACCTTCTGCATCCCTCCAGGTCAGCAATTTAGCATGTCTGCTAGGGTGAGAAACACTGGCCACCCCCTGTAGGTCTGTAGTGGCCACATGAAGAGGCCATGCTTTAGACCATTGGTGTTGGGCAATAAGTGAAACATCTGCACCTGTGTCTAAAAGCCCTTTACATCTTTTTCCTTCAATAGTCAAATAATCATTCCATTTAGGGAAAAAAAATGTATAGTCTATTGAATCCAATAGGTGTCAGAAGACCCAAGGTTGTTGGATCCCCTTTCCTTATTTATAAAGTTTCCAATTTTTGCCAAAGGAAGAACAACTAATTGAGTGATATGAGAATCTGGGGTGACTTCAACAGTGTTTTGAATAGAATGAACTATAATCTTGATCTCCCCTTGTATAATCAGCATCAATGCCACCAGGCAAAACCTACAGACCTTTGAAAATAAGATTTCTGTGGCCTAGCAGGAGTCCCACAGCACCCTGAGGCAAAGGTCCATAGACTCCAGTAGGAATAATTTGGGGCCCCATTTCATGAGTTAATGTGAATCCAGAGGAGGGACTGAGATCCAAACCTCTGCTGTCTGTTGCCTCTCACCAGAGGTCAGAGATGTGTTTGGCAATAGAGGGTGGAGCTGGGGAGGAATTGAGGAAGGTGCCCCCATTGTTTGATGGGGCCGAGGTGAGCCCCAGTGGAAGTTTCCCTGAATGGGTCGTACTTCCAGCACAGTTTTAGAACTACACTCATTTTTCCATTGATACCCTCACTGACACTTTGTACAAAGACTGGGAGGTTTTTGTTGAAGAGGCAGGTAATGGTCGTGCTGCCTTTACAGGTGTAGCAGAGCAGTTTCAAGCAAAATGTCCCTCATCTGCACAATGGAAACAAACAGCTGTGTTTTTCCCCTTTCCTGCAAACTGTGTATGAATAACCTGAGTAACAGCTGCTGCCAAGGAAGCGCCCTGTACACATGAGGGGCCAATATCTGCACAAGTGTACTACTTTTTTGTGCGCCCTTAAAGCCTCTTTATACCATTTATTTGCATTTTCAAAGGCCAGTTGTTGAAATATTAACTTTCTAGGTTTTGTTTCATTTATAACCCTCTCACTAACTTGCAATAAGTGTGCTGCAAAATCTTGAAAAGGTTTATCAGGGTTCTGATGAATGGAAGTCAAATTAAGGGATGCCTCACCCTTTGAAGGAGTACCTCCAAGCCCTAGTGGCAGTAATCTTAGTTTGTTCATACACTTGCAATTCAAAGGTAAATTGATTGTTTGTGGTAGCAAAGATATCTTTCTCAATTAACATATCTTTTGTAATGGCTCTGTTGTAAACAGCATTATAAACTGTCTGGTCTGTGCAATATTCAAAGAAATTTTCTTTGTACAACAAAGAATCTCCTGGACTTAAACATGCTTTAGCTATTCTTTTCTAATTATTTGTGGCTATAATCTGTTGCTCTAGATTTTCTACTAAACTCGTGGTAAAGGGAGCAGCAGGGCCATAAGTAGCAGCAACTTGTTTTAATTCTTTTAAGGTTTTACACGTATGGCTTCATGAAGACGTATGACTTGTCCTGGATTATCAGGTATGTGAACTTCAGTAACACAGTAGATATGTTGAAAACCCTCCATGGGTTTCAACACTCCCCCACCTGTCTGGCTTCTTTCAGTACCAAGTGCAAGGGAGAGAGAAAATGGCTCCACTCCCTGAGAGACAGAAGTTCCAACCTGTGATGCAGCAAAATTGCTCTGAGTTGAAAAGGCCGAGATTGCTGCCTGTGGCTCAGTTAAATTTATTGGACGCTGTGAAATGGAATCCCTGGGGAAACAATTCTCTGGTGGGGGAAGGCCCCTTTTGCCCTCCACCACCTCTTCCTTATTAGGCTGAGCAAGGCTAGAGGGCTCAAGCTCTATGGGCAGTGCCATTGCTCTACTCTCCTCGTCGTGCTCAGTCTCAGGACGGTGTTAAAATAATGCTCCAAGCCAACTCCTTTATGGTTATAAAAACCCCCTTAACCAATATTCAGATCAAAGAAGTAAACATGAGTCAAACATGCAACAAACACTTCTATATACATATAGCTCTGTGATTCTTGAGACTGTATTTGCCCCATTTTTAACTGCTAGCAATTCAATATCCCTTTATCTTTTGGCTTCTTTGAAGCCTATATATTTTCCAGCCTTCCAAGACCCTATGCCCATACTTAACACCTGATGCATAAGTATCAAAGCACTCCAGTGCTGAGTACTGGCTCTCAAAAAGGTGCTTCCCTCCCTTGTTGTGCACACTCGAGAAGCATTCCCACTGCCCACTTATTCTCTCAGCAGGTGTCCGGTTCAGGTGCCAAATGTCAGGACTCAGTTGGGCTCTTGCTGCACTCCAGGGAGGAATAGTTGCGGGAATGAGGAAAAGATAAACAAGAGGCAAAAGCTGGGTCAGGTGGAAGCCTCTTCACCAGATGGGTAAGAGGACCTCACAACAACTGTAGGGACATTTATTTATACTCTTGCAAAGTTAGTATCATGAGACACTGAGTTGCCTAGCAAGTAATGACTGACATTGTCCAGGCAGGATGTCCTTCTCAAGACTGAGGCAGCTTGACTGCTTTCGGCACTGTGGCCTTATCTTGGCCCCTGAACATATGAGAGATTTCTAGCTTCAGCTGCTCCCTACAACAGGAGGAATGCAAAAATAATATAACATGCCTAATGCAAATTACAGTAGGATAAGTTATCTTATCTTATTTTCTTTCATTCATCATTAAGGTACTGCAATTGTCGCTCAGGTAGCACTCATTTGGAAAGCCCAAAAATTCATATCTCAAATCATCAGCAGGCTATGTTATATGTAACAAAGATGGCGTGGAAGCTGATTTTAATTGGCATATGGGGTAACAAACAAACCTTTCGATCTGCAGCAATTTTGCTTCAAACAATGTTACTCTTCATTTGAGGCTTGGAGATGTAACTTATGTTCCCTAACTGAACGTTAGCAAATGTGACACAAATTGAGCCTTGGTTTATTTACGTTTGCTTTCTTAGACCTCTTCCATCACCAAATACACCCATGCTAGCCTTCTAGAGATACAAGTGACTGTGGAGAAAATGTGACTCAAAGATGACTACACATGCATAAATAGGAATAACACAAACTAGAAAAATTGCTTAAAAAACTCATTGTTTCACAAGCAATAATACATGGTTCTGTCTGAAGTAAATAATTGTCAGGTAGCTTTCTACTTATTAATAATGTACTTACTAAAAATCCCTTGCTTCATGATGTTCAATCACAAATACTTTCCTCCCCAACACATATGCACACACATATACACCAGCAGAAGAATTAAAATCTTGGCATGTTGGTTTTTAAACAAATTTAGACCAATATTCTAAAACATCATAGGTACAATGGAATTTTATATTTATATCATATGGGTCACATTACTTACCTAAGCATTACAACCTCTGTTGGAATCACCAATATCCTCACAGAACCTTGCATAGTGTACAAAAATATAGGATCAATCTAAACCAAAACCAAAGTTACATATGCAAAGCCTGTACCTGCTTAAAATGTGTTCTTTTTTCTCTATGTTCCTTCAGATCTATATGAACTGATGGACCAAATGCTGAGAAAAAATGATTTTTTGGAAGAGCTAGGTTCCCCATTGTGTCTAAGGTAATAGAAAGGATATTACTGCTCTGCTAAATCTTCCTACAGTTGACTTGCTATGAATTGTTACAGTAAGTAAAAGAAAATCATTATTGGGGTTCAAAAAATTAAGTTGTTTTAAATAAAGTTTACATTAATCTACAGACATGCTACACCAAAAGAATCATTTACAGCTCCCAATAATTGGTCAGAGCTTATTAGATGTTTTGTTTATTTAGATTTCCAGGTCTTAATACAGTTTCCTTTCAATTACTTATTTATTTTTTCTCATTGAGAAAGAAATTTAAAACAAATTAAATTCAACATTGCTGCCAGTAATACGTCTGGACTGGAATACCTGACTTTTTAAAAATTACATATTATGAGAAAACAAAATAGCTCCATCTTGAGGGTCCTTCATGGCTATAGAAATGTGGAATGTATACTACAGGAATAGGGGAATGTGTTCTCAAGATTTCTTTATAAATATTACATGTCTTATTCTCTAGAACCTTAGGCTAAAACTGACAATCTGGAATATGATGCTGAGAGAGATTTGTAAGGGATTAGGAGTAAAGAAATCATTATTTACAACAAAGACATGAAGTGTAGAAAAAGGTACTTAAACGCATGCTATTTCTCTTCCATCTTAGAATGTGAAGCCTGGGACAGCTTCAGAAGAAGATATAGAAAAGATAAGGACATAATTCTGCTTAAAATTCTGTCAGGCATAATAATGAGCCTGGTTCCCTAAGCAATACTCTACACTTTTTGCAAGTTCAGTTCTAGGACCCAAGCTGCTCCTACTCAGGCAAGATTTAAGAAGCCTTGTTTAGTACTCAAATGACCCATATTTAAATCGTCTTTACACTTGGCCATGTTCTGATCATGTGCACCAATTTTAACAACTGAACTTCTTGCTAAACATTTCTAGCTTCATTTTTCTCCCTCCCTTCAACAAACAGATGATGCAGAACCTAAATGAAATGATCCAAGTGCCTGGAACACATGAATCATTCAATAACTTTATAGTCATGTGCTAGCAAACTGGCTCCCCAGGGGAAAAAAAAAAACAAAAAAGTGCCTGATTTATAATGTTTGCTTGTTGTCATGGTACAAATACTCCCATTATAGCTGATATTGGACAATTGATATGAAGTCACTAAAGCCAAAGAAGAGAAATGTGCCTACAGCTCATTGGAGACAGAACAAGCCTGCTCCACTGAACCACTGCCTGACAAAGACTGTACTTTGAAACCTATTTGAAATAACGGACCTCATTATTTCCCCTTATATTTTAGTCCTAATAATTATAAGGCCTTGATTCTGTTTTCCTCTCTAAATACAGTCCCATTCCTGAACCTCATAAGTGACCCTGGAACATATTACTAGTCTTCTTGGATCTGACATTCGCCCTAGTCACCTGGATCTTGGCATACCATCTGCTCTTAGGGTTTTTGTCATCATGCAACATCTGCCTGTCACATCCCTCTATTCTTAAGGGATATCTTAACTATACTCATCTGTTCATGTTGTCTAGTTTTACCTGTGGTTATAAGTCTATCTTGGACCAGAGAGAGGGACTCCTGAAATAAATGTATAGTTTGTGACCAAGAATGTAAGAGCTTGCTCATTCACGGAAATAAAATCTACTACTTTGTTCTAATTAATATTTTATTTTTCTCTATCTAGACACCAATTACCACTTCTAAGTACCAAGGTTAAGGTCACCATAAATATATATGAAGAGTTTCAGGATAGTATAGAATCAGCTCATTCATAAATAAAAGAGGGGTAGCATCTCTTTAATGAACAATTCACAACATATAGTCACACCAAAACCATGAAGGTTGAAGTTATCCATCATTTAGAGTAAATAAGTTCAAATAATTTACTCACACTCTCATATGGTGATTGGGTACCTTACTTAGTAGCTGGCTAAGCTGGCAGCAAATTTATTTAATTATCTACGCAAGTGAGCAAGTGATCCAATTATGTGTATAATTACGGTAAAGCATTAATGCTGATAATGCTGAGAAAGATGATGCCATCATGATTGAGCCAGAAAAGGGTAATTTGATTTGGAAAACGTGAATCTGTTGAAAGCCTCTGGGTGCAACTGAAAGGTCTTGGCTATGCACATGACAGAGGTCAAGGGTACAGAAAAGGACTCACCAAATGAATACTACATTTCAGGGAATAGAAAGGAAAGTAGACTTCACTTAGATTATAAAAGAAATTATGAGGACACCATGAAATTCATACAGTGACAAATATCAATCTGATCATGTATAGACTTTTTCTAGTATTTCACAAGATCTCAGCAGCATGGTAGGCTATGAGTTTCCCCGTGAAGTATAACCACAGAAATGCCATGTGATTAAGAGGTTCATGAGTTTCTGTTCCACATGGGATGTATGAATAGATCCAGACTTGAGTGTATCTCTTGAAATCCTATACTAAATGTGGTAAAGTTCATGAAGGTATGCATAAAAGAAGGTTTCCACAGAAAGACAACAAAAATCTCACCTCAAAAGTCCAGCTTCTCCTATTTACACTGTAATTCACTATTTATATGTGGCCAATCGTGCTTTTAATTTATGTAATGAGCCATTGTGGCCCTAAATCAATCATTCGTTTGCTCGTTCTTTCATTTGTTTTATCATTCACTAAATAACCATTATTGAACATCTACTATGTTACTGGCACTAAGACATTTTTAATTAAATACATACACACATACATACATGCATAACGTGGTTGATGTCACTCAGAAACCCAATGCAAGAGAGAAACAAGTAAATAACCAATCCCAAAGGATTGGGAAAATTTTTATTTTTGTGTTAGCCTAGATAAAACAGGAGCCCAGAGGGAAAACACTAATGCAGACTAGAGGAATGAAAACAAGTTTACTGGAGGAAATATCTGAGACAAAGGGCGCATAGAAGGTCACTAAACAGAGACTGCAGCAGTCAAACATGATAGTGAATGCATGTAATCCCAGTATTCTTAGAGGCTGAAACAGAAGAACTATAAGTTTATGCCAAACCTGAGCAACTTAGCAATTTTGCAAGATGCTGTCCAAAAATAAAGGTTAAGAAAAGGGTTGGGAGATTGAAGGTCTTGGTTCAATCTCTGCTACCGAAAAATCCTACTGCTACTACTAATAGTAATAATAATAATGTAAACAAAGCAAAACCTCAACCTCTGGCTCTTCAGTGCAGGGAAAGTGGATACAATAGAGATAACATACATATAACAACACATCAAGCAGTGACTTGTGTAAAATAAAACAGAGGAAGACTGTGTAGGGATAGCGTAATAGGGGTGCTTTCTTAGGGAGGATGTTCAGGGAGGCCTGGCTGAGATATCTGAACAGACTTGAATGTGTGAGAAAGCAAGAAAGGAAGATTTGTAAACATCTAAGGAGAAATGTTCTAGGCCTCCATAAAGAATATATCTGAAGAGTTAAAGAACCAAAAAAGCAGTGTAACTGCAGCTAAATGAACAAGGCTAAGAAAGCTTAAACACAAAAGAAAAAGCAAGCCAAAAACGGCACATACATCCAGCCATATCTGCAAAGCACCACGTATGACTGCATGAGGCTCTGCGGGGACATCTAGACACAAGCCATAACAAGCTATATTTACCTGTCCTAACATTTTGTATGGTTTCCTTATGTACACCGGATAATTTTTATTGTATATGTTCCAGACACATATTTTCCTTCCAGTATGTAAATTGCTTTTCAACATTGTTCATGGTATAGATAGTCAAAACATCTTTAATTTGGAGAATGATATCAGCAAGACAGTAGAATAGAATTTTCCAGCACGTGTTCTTTTACAAAAACATCAATTTGAGCAACTGTTCAAATATGACAATACTTTCAAACAAGCTAAGGATTTCAGATGAGAGATTAGAGCATCTGGCTACAGAACAGAAATAGGAAAAAACACCTAAAAATGGGTAAAAAGATGTTTCATATTTACCACATCATTCCATCCCCAAGATGGATGGCAGGTTAGAAAGAGATGCTCTCTAGGTGGGGAAAGGAGAATGAAATAAACACTATGCTGTCAGGAGCATAAGCACCAGCATTGCCCCAGTGAAATTTGGCATGAGGTTGTCTCCCCCAGCCTCAAGCTCTAGGCCACCTTCCATGCCATAATAAAGGCTCACCCCAGTGCCAAGTTGGTCCTCCTCGATGGAAACTTCTTCCTTCAACCTGCAGACAAGTATTGTAAGGTCACAACCACAGACTCATGTTAGATACCTCCATTTGTAAACATAGTTAAGAAGCCCCACTTAATGAACTGCAGCACCACGCTGTTAGCCACTGTGAACCTAGAATTTAGGCTCATCTTCATATATCCACACCTCATGCTTGTAATAGTTGATACATTGTGTCAACTTGAGAAATCTACAAGGTTAACTAAATAACTCAGCAGTGGTACATCCTGGGTTGCAGAGGACATGCCTTTCCACTCGAGGATGTTGTTTATCCTATCAATTTGAGAAGCTTAGAAGTTTAATTAAATGATTCAGCAGGAGGCCAGGATCCTCATCTTGTGGAAGAGGAAGGCTTGGAGATGGTTTGAGGGCTGCACCGACCCTAGGGTGGGTAGCCTGCGTACAATGTAAGGGATGAAAAGAGGTTTGTTCTCTCCTCTTTTGCTCTTATTGTTTTTGCTGTCTTCTACTGCCTTAAACTGTTGCTCCTGTGCCGTATCACCCTGTCTTGGAGCCAGCTGATTATGGACTAAAACTTCCACAAACTGTGAGCTATATAAACTTTTTCTCCCTTAATTTTGTAGTTCAGGATTTTGTTTCAATGACCAAAAAGTAACAACACAACGCTTATACTTGAAACATGACAACATGATCCATTTCATAGCCAGAAAAGAGTAGAGAGAGAAATTTTTGGTTGCTTTTGTGGAAATAGTGGAAGGAGCACAGCAAACAAGACTGCTTTTGTCAGGCCTAATTCTGGTCTTTCAAAGGGATGCACAGTTTTTGAGGCTACTTGGCCAGATATTATGTTATACCGCATTCTGAGAATAATAGATAATACACATAGAAAAAGAAAAAGTCATCAGTTCAGAAGGATTTTTCACACAATGCTCAGACCAAAACTTAGGAAAAGAAAACTTATAATCAAATGATAAGAAAAATGTACAATCCCAACTGCCTACCTCTTTTGATCTCTAAAAATTGCCTCTTTGTAGATTCAGTGACATTATGGTCTCTTTACCTGTGGCTGGATGCCCTGACACTAATTGTTCACTTAGATGCCAGCATTGCCTGTCACCATGCTTGCTGGGTATAATGCCTGTTATACACTATACATTTCTGTCCTCTTGACATCTGCCACACACCATTGGATTCTGGTTCCAACCATCTGGACTCCCTTAGTTATGGTTCACCCTCATGTGGCCTATAGCGTCAAGGTAGAAGTTCTTATTTCTTATTTTTAAAAATCTCCTCCAATTTTTCTCTTATTTTTTCAGGCAAAGTGATTCTGTTTATTCTGTATAAGAAAAATAATAAAAAATATCTTTGATTATAAAGTGAGGAACCATATATATTCTTCAGGGAGTAACTACGACTTCATGACCCTTTATAGTGTTCAGGACTGTCAAATACAGTTATGCAATGAGCATCATTCCCAACTGTAGACATCCTGAATTGTCTCCCTATACACCTGCACGTTATCCTCCAATAGATCTAGAAAATCTTGGGAGATCAATATGAAGATGGTTAGCTCTAGTTAAGCAAGCAATTCCACAGGACCATAAGACATCAATGGTCAGAATGACCGTGGCCACCTGTATAAGTAAATGGCACATTTAAATATAAAGCATCAAAATGGTTGCCCACAGCAGGAAATTCATTAAGTACTACTAGTTATAGTTTTGATAACATAAGTTTCTTACAGGAATTATTCCACTCTAAAGAGAACCCAAAATACAACCAAGTTACAGCTGAATATTTGTAGGCCCCATTTGGTTTAGGCCACAAATTATATAACATGTAAAAGTATAGTTCACGTAACACACTTAAGAACATGTCATTACAACCCCTTAGCCAATAAAGAAAGAGAGTGGCTTACAACCCTCCACCTAGCTCACATGGCTTTTCCTTTCATTCAGCTCCTCTTAGTCCTTCATCATACACAGTACCTTGACCAAACTTCACTTAATGTATTTTCCACCTCCTTACATCTTTTTAAATCATTCTTTCTTCTTTGTCCACACTATGACTATATGTCATAATGATGTAGGAACCAGTCCATATGACCTTTAGGAAGATAGAGCCCTGTGTAGGAAGAAAATATCTGAAGACTTGCATGTTCCCAGTTTTTCCTTGATCACACACGGAGTGCAACTCGATGTATTTCTTACCAAACAACTTGGAGCACTGCGCCTGAACACAGCTGTTGGACACGTGTGTCCCTAATTAGGCTAGCATCAGTGAAGCAATCCAAATAATTATCACTTTACTAAAAGCAGTCTCTTCTATTTGTTTCATGATAGCTTTTAAAGAAGTTGAAATATTTTAAATAACTTTTTATACTACTAAAAGGCATGTACATATAAAATAAGGAAATATTGACCAGCATCATGCAGCACCACAGCCTTATTTTGGGAATAATTACCAACAACATATTTCTAAGAATCACTGCTTTAAGGAGATAAGATGACTTTTGATCTAGGTAAATAATTCAACTCTTAATTTTTCATTACAGAATGTCAATTTTGCCATCTGTTGTCCTAGAACAGAGACTGCTAGATATCCTTCAATATACATTTCACATCACTCATTACTACCTATATTGTAGCTGGGCACATGACAATCCAAATTAACACTATATTATTTAGACACCCTTTGCATCTGAATGTGGTCACGTAGCTGCATTCTGACCAAAGGTGAAAAGCAAAAATCCTAAATGTATTTAGAAGCAGAGAAAGACTTCTTTGCCCATTTCCTACTTTCTGTAGTTTGGGATGAGTAGATAGTGCCTAGAACTCCAGGAATATGAGATGACCATGAGAATGTGTGCTGCACATAAATGAACAGTGAGATAGAAATATCCTGGGTTTTCAGATCATGATACTAATACACAGCTACTTCTCTGTAACATCTAGCCTTAGAATCTAAGTAAGAACCAAGCTGCCTCATTTCGTGTCATAGATTGCATTTTAAACATTGCTAAAGGAAATAAAAATAATAAAAAAATCAGAAATATTACATAATTTTACTAAACAAGATGATAGGAAAAAAAAAAGATGATAGGAATTCAATAATGGTTGTTATATTGCATATTGTTGTCTTCAAATTAGTTGTACAGATTACCAGATATAAGCATGCAAAATTGGTCAAAAATTAAAAAGAAGAAACAAAAAAATTTCAGCACTAACTGTTCCTTTCAATGGACTAGTCAAAATCAGTAGTACAATTTTCCCAGCTATCCTGTGTATATACATATGTAGTTTCCCTTTCTTTCTTTCTTTCTTTCTTGCTGTCTTTTCTCCTTTCCTTCATCCCAGTTGTTTCTTCTCTTTGAGTAGTTTCTTCACCTTCCACTGTATCTATTATACCTTTCAGATTTTATTTACTCTTTCAGGTTCTTACACTAGGGAGACAATATGATGTTTACACATGTGAGTCTGATTTATTTCACTTATGAGTATGGTCTCTAGTTGCATCCATTTACTTATAAAAGCCTAGATTGCATTTTACGTCACTGGCAGCCAAACCCAATCCAAACTAAAACAATTCCCATTATCTCAAGTCTATACATCTTGCTTCAGTCAACAATACAAAATACAGTTGAGGCACTTGCCAAATAACTAAAACTTAAAAAAAAATGATAAAATGGAGAAAAAGCTTTGTAAATAGGGAGGGGAAGGGGTTGACGGAAAGAAAGAGGATTGGGCAAAAAGAAGAATCAAAATATATCATGTACAGGTATAAATTCTATGAGGCATGTGATCATTATGTATATCTAAAATGTACCAACGAATTTCATTTTTTAAAAAAATCAATAACTTTCCAATTCCTGCCAAATTTCAAATAAAATAATTATTACTTGAGAAATGAAATAAAAGATATGGTATTAATCCATTCTTCAAGCTTTTCTATGCTATCCACATTCTCCTAGATCATCACAGAGCAGGACAATTTGGCAGAATTCTCAGTTCTCTAGCAAAGGGCTTTATCTGAAGTGTTAATTGACCTGGTCTCTCCACTTGGGGCGGTAGAGAGTGGGGCTAGAAAGGCACTGGGCGGAAGACTTAAGAGAGCAAGAGAGTTAACTGCGTTCTCTGTAGACTCCCTCTGTTAGTTAGATGAAAATTTCCTGTGGAATTCATATGTTGGGCAAATTGAATTTATTTCTAAGCCAGGATACTTTTAGGAGTAAAAGAAGGTACTATTAGTATATTAGGGAAACAGGCATAAGCTAGAGTTTTTCTGGGAAAATTAAGATGTCTGGCCAACCCTCCATGGATCTGTAGCTCTCTTAGTCAGACTTAGGCCAAGTAAGTAGATGTATCTATATTTTAACTAAAGTATCGCTGACACTAAATTCAACAGTCCCTTAAATTATTAAATTATCATCAAGCCAATAAAAACCAAAACTACCAGAAAAAATGAACTAGTCAGTAAGCAAAGCCCAAATCAGACAGGAATTTAAATGTTAAATATAGCAAATTTATTCCAAAGTTGACAAAACAGTTTACCACATATATAATTTATACAGATTTATGAACAGATTCAAATGTTCATTGTCTCAACAAACTGTATAATTCCACTGAGGTACTAGCACATTCATTTGATTGTTAGCTACAAGTTCATTCATAATCTAATAAGTATTTGAGAGCACAGGTGGTCATCTTTGTGCCTGACAAAATGAATGGGAGTTTCTATAACTTTTACACCTACATGTATCAATGAAGTAATCATTTCTCCTTTTTTATCCTTTTTCCTTTTTTTCAGGCAGGTGTAGTTTAATATGGCTTTTTAAAATGCTTTCTAGCATGAATCTGGTTATAGTCACTTAGCACTTCTAACATCACAGGATAAATATAGGCTGATCACATGTGTTGTGTGGATTACCTGACTTTGAATTTATGATCCAATGAGCTGTTGTCCAACTTTGTTGTCCTTCTATCCTTCACATAATAGAAACATGCACAGGCATTGATGATCAACTTTCTCCTAGTGAACCCATCAGCAACAGATGTAATTTTGTTGATCCTTATCCACATCATTAACAACACCTGATTTCATCCATACATATTTGGTGACCTATAATGTTACACGCAAACATACATGCCACTAAGCACTTCTTGTGTCCAATGTTTTTATTAATTTATTCCATATTTAGTATTGTCTGCAAGTGGAAACCTATAAAACATATTTGATTGAATTCACAATTGAAAGCACTGCCAGTTTATTTAGCATCACTTATTCAATATTGGTACTAAGTGCTAACCCATTTCATAGCTGAAAATTCACTGTTTGGAAATGAAAGTTCTTTATACAGCTCAGGCTCTAGGTCCACAGAAAGAGAATTTAACTGAAAGCATTTCCTGATGCTTTAACTTTAAATTGCTATTCCTTCAACCACAGCCTGTCAAGTAGTTAATGATCATGAACAAATGCTTGAATGCGCTAGACAGATTTCTATTTAAAGCAAAATTATAGTCGATCTTCTGGTAGTGTAAAATTTTTCTTGAAATGGGAATAATCATCCCCAAATTCATATGTTTAGAAAAAGTTTTTTATGTATGGCTTCTGAAAGCTTCGCCCTTCCTTCAATTCAGGCCAACAAGTATTTACTGAGTGCTTGAAATGATCTTTCCTCCCTCTCAACAGAGTATGCAGATGAAATTTGCCCACTCTGACTCAGGGGGAAATCCTTGAAACAATCCACTGTGGGCAAGGTGTGGAATCACGCTGCACACTACGGTGATACTAGCAGAGACCAAGATTATGGGTGAGGCAGGAAAAAGAATGAATCTTTAAAAGGGCAGGTTATTGTCATAAAATATGTGTCCACTACAGCATAATGTACAGAAGAAGCTTGAAGAGAAGATCTTGTCATTAAAAAACATTTCAGCTTCAAATTTCAGAGATTTAAAAAACTGAAAATCAGGAAGAAAAGTGGTAAGAATTATGACTCTTCAATTAGGAGATCTCCATCCAACTCTCAGTTCTTGCACTACTTACATAAGTGGCTGCATTCTCAGAGGTTCAGTTGCTCATCTGTCAAAATTTTTACAGTTGAAATAGACAAATTTTTAAAAGTCTGTTATCTATCCCACTTAAGGAAATTGCACCTCTATCCACCCAACTGTTCAAACAAGAAATGCAGGAATGATCCTGAATTCTTCCTTTTAACCTCACCTTTCAACTCTAAAAATCTTCCCAACCAAAACCACTCCTCCCGCTTATCAGTATTTTAATTTATTCTAGTTACTCAGGAAGTAGGATCATCCAGGACTCCTTTCTTCTTCTCATGACCTATGAGAAATTGATCAGAAATTTTACTCAACTTTAACTTCAAAATTCATAAAGAACTCAATCACTTTGCAGTATCTTCACTGCTGTCATCTTAGTCTAAACCTTCATTGTCTCTAGCACAGATTACAGGAACAATGTCCTAAATGGTCTCTACATTTCCTCTCTAGCCTACCCACTCTCTACTGTCGATACGTCAGCCAGAATATTTCCATTATTGTGTGACAAAGTACATGACTCTTCTACTGAAAAACCTCCAAGGGCTTCCCATCTTGTCTTTGAAACCAAGGTTCTTATGGTAGCCCAAAAGATCATGAGCTACCCCACTGCAGAACAAGTCTCATCTCACTCTCCTCTCACCCATTCTACTCTAGACACATTGGTTTCTCCACTGTTTCTTGAACTACCCACTTTCTGGGGTTTTATTTAACTATAATATTTCTCCCAGATAGCCATATAAGTTGCTCCCATATTCTTTTCAAGTGTCTGTTCATCTGTGACTTTATTAGAGGGCACTATTTCCCTTACATCTTATGTGACTTTATTATTGCTAATATGTGTTAATGTTGGGCAGATTATATTTTCCTTGTTTGTATGCTGTGTCTTCATAGTAGACTTTAGGTTCTCTGAAAGTAAGTATTAAACATTGTTCAGTACTCTAACCTCAACGTCTGTAACAATGACTGAAAAAGAGGAGATACTAAAGTAAATGTTACAAGAATGAATGGATGAATGAATGAGCACAGCCAGTTCATCAGCAATTCCTGCCAATTCAACTTGTAGAATCTATGTCAAGCTGACAAAGTTCTCTCTGGACTATTGTTAGTATCTTAGTGCAAGCTTTTGTCATTCTCACCTGGATCTATGTAGCACAGCCCCCCAACACACACACACACACATATACACACATGGTCTGCTGATCTCCACTCTCACCACCTACATTTTTCACAGACTGGTCTCCTAACACTGTACACTAGATTGAATCTTCTCCTGTGGAAAATTTCCCAGTGGCTTCTTATTGCATTTAGGATGAAATTCATACTCCTACAAATCTGTATAAGACTGAGTTTCTGCAAACTTTCTCAACATCATTTTATTTCATTCTCTGGTCTGTTTAAGTTTTACCATTTGTAAAAGGGTCCATTCTAGTGCTTTTTTATCTGGTGTTTGTTCTTCTAGGATTGCTTCTTTTTTATTCCTTTTATATTTTGTTTTTCATCTTTCAAGAAGTATCTTTCCTTCCTATGTAAATCAGGATTTCTCTCATCATTGTCTCATAAAGAGACAGCTTATTTGCCTTATAATATATTAATATATTATATATCATACAATGTGTGTAGCAATATTTATCTGTTTACTTCTTTAATTCCAACTTGATCAGTTACTCTAAGAGTGCTGGACCCTATTTTTTGTTGTGCAACACTACATATCCAATTCTTAGCAAAACATTTGTAATATAATGAATAAGTAACTATTAAATTATTTTCATCTAGGCTAGGAAAAAAACATATATATATATATATAATTAAATTCCCTTTTTAAAGTTGACTTCCAAATATTATCACATAAATATAAATGATTTACAGATTTTTATTCAAAACTATCTTTTGCTGATAAAGACTGTCTGGGGGAAACAAAGAAAGTACAGTATTAGTGGTAACCAGCAGTTCAAATTCTTAACTCTTTAGTCAGTGCTACCACTATGGTGAGGAAAACTGAAAAATCCTGCTGTTCTTTTTTTATTTTAAAGAGAAAAAATAACAAAGTAACAACAACAAAGACAAAAACAAAACATAAAGACAACAAAAATGATACAGGATTTCAAAACAAAATGATAGGACTTAAAATGGTTGTTACATTACATAATACCTTCAGTGAAGTTGCTCAGATTACCAGATATAAGAGTAAAAGTTTGATCAAACAATTAAAGAGAATAAAAAGTAATAAAAACATTAGAAATGATACAGAGATTCACTAAACAAGATGGTAAGAATTCAACAATCATTGTTATATTGCATATTGTTGTCTTCAAAGTAGTTATTCAGATTACCAGATATAATCATGCAATGTCTACCACCATACAGTAAACTAAAGTCAAAATGGATCAAAGATCTAAATATTAAAACAGAAACATTAAATCTGTGGTTCTTTTGTCTAAACAATTGATTTTAAAATGAACTACAAAAATGTGATAGCTAACTGATTATGTTAACTTCAGTACTAAATGCTCAACTAAATTGGATTAGCATAGTTCTGGTTGGAGCTGAAGGGATTTCTGAAGATAGAAGACCCACTTTGGGTGTGAGTAGCACCAACCAATAGACTTGAAGCTTTATTGAATAGAAGGGAAATGAAGAAGGAAGGCTTGCTTCTGTTTCTTCAGTGGACCTCCAGTCTTCCCCTTCACGTTGGACATCATCTCAGGGTTTCCAGCATAGACTCTTTAGTCTCCTGATATGGACTCATATGGGGTGCTACAGGGAGCTCCAGGCCTTTGACCTTTGACTGGATCTTTTGGATCTACAGCACTCAACAGCCCTTTTACACTATTCCATACTCAGAACTATGCTAAAACAATCACTGGACTAATTCAATTATTATGTACACTTAACCCAAATTCACATGCCCTATATTCAGCCACCTACAAAAGTCCCACATATGGGAACATGAGTCTTTGGGGGACATCTAGACACAAGCCATAACAAAAAGTCATGGGCCCAAGTAAACATAGAAAGTTCCCAGCCAATGAAGATTTACAATTACAGGTCAAAAAGCAACATGTAGCATTTTTGTTTGTCTAATGTCTACACATGGAGTTTCTTCTTAGTGTTCAGAATCCACCTCTTCTTGTACTTTGTTACAAAATGTGCTGTTCTTACATAATTTTATAATGGTTACCATGAGAAAAACATAACAAGACTATTATTTACAATGTTGTATTCTTTGGAACCTATTTGCAATGAAATGATGAAAATCTTACCTCTCTGGTTCTACTCATTTGAAGAGTATCTATCTCTCAACTGAAACAGTTTAAGACTAGTCATAGAAAATAGGACATCACATCAATCAGAGGAAAGAGAGAAGAGGAGCCTACGTGCGGCGCAAACCGATGGCCTCAAAGGTCCTCAGAAGACATACAGATAGGAGCGACCACCTGTTGTGCAACAAATGACACATGTGCAAAAGGGTAGGGCTATGGTCTTGGGTGCCAGAAGTGGGGAATGGCATTTAAAAGTACCAATAGCTACTAACGTTTCTACCCTCTTAGGCTATAGGCGAAAGGCTGATGCATGGTTGGAATGCAGATGAAAAAGAGCCATTGCTAAGGTCGATGGTGCTGTGAAACCATCCTGTGTTTAATGCGAGTCAAAATTGTACTGCATTAACTTCTCAGTACCAGAGTAGCAGCTGAGTCATGTATAATCTTGGGAAAGACTACACCTTAGCCATTAAATGCTATCCATTCACAAGGTCATTCTCTTGGAACAGGGTCCCATTCACAGACCTGTGAGAGTATTTCACTGTAGTGAGTCCTGGGACTCAGCTGGTAAAGTGTATACGCAGAAAAGTAGAGGACAAAGAACTCTGACAAAGAGAAATGGAGACCGATACCCGCACAGGTATGACTTTATACTCAAGGCGGCTCTTGTGGAGCCCATTAGAGATATACTGAGGATCCCCTAGGAAAACACAGGACTCCCTATGCTGTGGGTCACAGGAAAGGTCCTTCTTGCCAAACACCACAACAGTGCTGTGTTACACACACACACACACCAGTTTAATTGTATCTCTTATTTGCTTCTTATTTCCCAGTGGCAATGGTAACTTCAGAGAGGCCAATTTCTTCAATTATTCTATTGACTACTAGTCACTGTCCTAGTTAATCAGTTAATAATAGCAATTTTACAATTTTGTATACATTACACACTATGCCTGAGTGACACTAATTAAGGGTTCAATAGTAGGTTCCTATTGCACATCTTTTATATTGTCACTAAATATGCCAAAGTTTCTAATGAAATGACTAGCAATCATTAATGCCCAACTCATTTGCAATTTCCGTGCCTCCTTTTGGCGTTCAAGTGTTGGGCTGGCAAGATGCTCCTTTACTCACAAGGAATCAAGGACATGGGGCTATTTTGGTGAAATACATCTACCCTAGTTTGGAAAAAAATTAGAAAAACTCAGCAAACAAACCAAAAAGCTTGGGCATCCCAATCAGATCACTTTCTATGTAAGATCATCACTTTCGCAATAAACTTATTTTTATAAAATGTTAAGATTAGCGGAAAATCAAGTTTCCCCTTGGGTGCATTTTCCCCTCTTGTCTAAAGCTTGTGAATTAAAGCCACTATTTTGGGAGGATTTCAAAATAGAATGCGGGTATTAGGAAAGATGCCATGGTTTTTCTTCTTGAACCATTTCAGAAGTGCTGAGGAAGGCATCATTTTTAGTGCGCCTTTTTAGTGACTTGGGAAGAATTTGACTGCTTTATTGCTTGTGAACACACAGACCCCAGGGCCCTATATTCTTAGGATAAAATGAGCTTTGGGACCTGAGGAGCTTCCACAGAGCCTCTTTTATTGCTCACAAGCTTCCTCTGTGATTAAGATCCATCCCAGACCTCAGCAGTTAGGTGAAACAGGCCCCACATCTGCATATCTGCTAACCAATTTCCTCACGTCTTCTACACAATGATCCTTCACAACGTGGTTTCCATTTTAGGAAAAGGCAGTAGGGGCTTTAGAAATATTTTTTCTTCTGTATTATTTAATATATTCTGAGGACCGAGGAAAAACTGAAGTCATGTTCAAATACACATGAAGGAAAGTGAGGCAGAGCAGTGGGGCAACATAACGAGACTACCCTTTCTCGTAGGCACGCACATACTGTGAAAACTACATAATTTAGAGGAAACTCCTTTGTACTACACATGATTTTCCAGTGAGTCATGATGTTAAGAGCTTTCTTAGCTTTCCTAGAGGAGGCAAATATAGCAGTAACTCTCTTTAAAGTACTATTGAGAGATAAAAATGCTAACTACATTTCATTAAAGAGCAGTAGCATTCATGATTCCACAATTACAATTTAACATGAATAACCAGAGTTTCTGATTTGATTGAATCACAAAGTGAAAAGATTGATTTCCTCTCCTCAAACCCCTAAACTCTTGTTTCCTTAGACTATGTCTATACAATGACTCAAGGGTCATCAAACTGAACCACAGACCTTACTACCTGTGATACAACTCTTCCAAGTGAGCAGCCAGACATTTGGCTAGAGTTGTATACAAGACCTAAGTCTTAACTCCTTCTTTGAAATTGACGGTGCACAAAACCCTGCATGAGCTCATCCCTTTTAGGAATTGTAAAGCAGGTTAGCTAAAGAGCTCAAGGCTGCTTAGCATGACATTTGGGCTTCCGTCCTCACCCCTCCAGTACAACATCTCTAGTAAGGGTTCCAGATGTCTTCCTACTTCTAATTTAGTTGGGCCTATCAGCTACAAATGAAACTATTTTCTCACTCCTTGCTCTTGGAAACACTTATCCTTTAGCTCAGGTGACATCCATTCTTAATTCTATACCTTTGTTCTTTTTTTCCTTTGTCCCTTTTCATGTGCTTAGTCTTAAAAAAAAAACTGGTGTACTTGGGGTCCTATTTCCAACTGTCTTTTGATTTTGCACATGATAATGTCATCTACTACCATTTCATCAGCAACAATTATATTAGCTACTACCTATTGCCATCTGCTTGCTAAATCAACCCCTTGATAGATTGACAGATATTACAGAACCACAGAACTGGCTCAAACTCAGTAATTTCCTGAAATCTTACTTTCAGAGAAACCACATCAGTCCTCTTAAAAATCTCTACTTCAGTTGAAACTATCACCATTCCTTTCCATCACTTACAGTCATCTTTGGTTACATCTTTAACTTCTCTGTCTGTTTTCACTCCTGAAATTTCACTCTTCTTTTCTTTCTCCAATTTTATAGAGGTCCTTTGCTGTCTTTTTCCTGCACTAGTACACATTGCATTGTCTCTATTTTTTAACCCCCATGATGTCTTCTCCTCTCAAGCCAGAGTGGTCTTTCAAAAATACATATTTGATCAAGCCTCTTCCCTCATCAACAATCCAATTTAAACAGACCTTACTGCCTACAGATACAATTCAGTTACCTTTAGAGAAGGAAAATAGTTACAATTTATTGAACACAAACCAAGGCTCAGGCCTTGGGCTACACCTTGACAAACATCATACTTTACATAAATAAATTCTCACTCCTGTTCCATGAAGGTGTCACAATTATTATTCCAGTTCTATAAGTGAGAAAATCAAAACCCAGAGAGATTAAGTAGTTTTCTCAAAGTTACATTATAAGCAAGTGGTAGTATTACAAGGTTGGTCTGCTAGGGGCCTGAATCTGGACACCAACTATCTGGAATCATTTATCCACCTGCCATCATGATTATGTGACAAGCCCCCAAAATGGAAAAATTACTTATTCCCAATTTGGTCAAGTTGGAAGGACAGCTACCTTACTTCACTAAAACACAGAAGTATTCCAACTTACAGAAGTGGTAGAACAAAAGCCAGGATATATCATACATAGATTTAATCAGGCTTTGGCCTAGCAAAGGGCCCAGAAAATGTTAAAACTATGATTCTG